>KZ505683.1:638625-665820 GCA_002844005.1 Limosa lapponica baueri | reverse complement strand
AGCAAAACAAGGAAAAGAAACAGCAAGAGGCCAAACCACGCATTGCCCAGGCATCTACTAAAGCTGCAGCGGCAGGGCTGCTCACAAGCTGACATCAGCCAGGCTGGGTTTTTGCTAGCTACTCGTTCTATTATTTTTTTTTTCCAGGCAAAATCGGTTTTAGCCACAAAATCCAGTTGTCCAGGTGGGTGCCTCTGGTCTGGGGGGAGGGAAGGGTTGTTTCGAGCAGGGGGAAAAGGCAGGGGCAGGGTTTGGGAAGAGGCAGGAGTGTGAATTTTGTGCCAGTAGAACTTTCAGGGTAATGGTCCAAAAGTAATAGCTGTAAATATTTATCTTTTATGCTTAAAAAACCTGACTGCACAGAATGGCTAGATGCTGGTGTGTGCACTGGGGGACAGGAGAAGGGGAGGAGAGTCGAGTCCCTGAAGGTTGCCTGCTAAGCTCCTTCTAAGGTAAATTTTCTGTAGTCTGTTAGCAAGAAATCATCCGCTTTAAAGAGAAGCACGCATTGGCGTGTTTTGTTTTCTCAGAGAAGTGTGGAATTTGAAGCCAGGTCCTTTGGCTTATCTGTTGTAAACCATGACTGCTTCTCAGTGCCACACCACTCAGTATTTCCTAGAGAAGGGATTCTGAGAAAAAAGAAAGAGCCCCAGTTCCCTAGAAGCATTAAATTAACACAAGGGATCTGTAAACGAAACAGCAGAGGTTTGAAAGCCTTACCCTTTACTGTTTCCTGCTTTCTTGGAAAAATCTCAGTATTAAAACAGATTGGATTACATTACAGGACTAGTTGCTGCTGAAGAATTTTATTTTGGGTTATAAAACACAATGTTTGCTGTTTTTCTAATTCAATTTGCTTTTACCTTCGTTATGTCACCCTGTTACTAAGGTTCCTGTGAGAAAATGCAGGTTGTTATTGCCTGCAAACTACCCCAATTATCATCTAGTCTCACTTTGCACAGTAATCGTGGGTAGAAACTATGTAGTAAGTATAATGCTGACCTAAAGAATTATGTCATAATTTTGAATCTATTTACAGCTTTTGCTTTGGGCGTATAAAAAAATTACATTAAGAACTTTCTTTCAAAAAAACCCCCCAAACCCTTCAAAGGTTAACACATTTCCAAATTAAAACAAACACTGACCATAACACTACCAACCAGTTTACATCTCTGAATTATAAAATGTAAACAAGTGATCTTGTAAACTTTATTTTCAAGGGCTTGTGCCTTTGTGGAGAAGTTTTCAGCTAGAATAACAACACCAGCAGCCTTGCGTGGGCTCAGAATAATTTCACCACGAAGGGCTGACTGTAACTCCAGCCCTACTCCTGCAGTCCTGACACAAGGAAAACTCGCGTTCAATACAGTGGGAATTTTTGCCAGGTGACAGCCACAGGATCAAGCTTCCTGGGTAGGATAAAAATCTAAAGCAAATTTTTATATTCACATTTAAATGTTTTAAGTAGGTGAAGTGAGAATTCTTGGCACCCCCAAATTACATCAAAGATTGAAGGAGGAAAAAAACAGAAGATTCTTGGTAGCAATATATTTAGCACCTTTCTTGGAATGTAATTGTTACTGGAAACTTTGGGGGTGTATCCATGTGTGTTAACCACTCTTGTACAGTAAAGTCCAGTCTCTGAACTCATAAAAGTATTACACAATATTCTAACTACCTCAAGAGGCTTGATAATGATCATAAAATCATAGCGTTCCACAATAATCCTGAAGATAAAGGGAATAATTAATTTGCAGCTGGAAAAAATATGCTACTGGGTATGTTACCACAGTTACAATTTCTCTGCATACTGCAGTGATGCTTCTCATACAGCAAGAAAGAACAGAGTTAAAAATATAAAAGTGGCAGGCCCAGGCAAGTAATTGACTCTGCCAAATTTATAGATGCATGTAAAAATTTGATTTAACAATGTTTTCTTCCAAGTGTTCATGAGCTATGTGAAAATGGGGGGTCGGGGGAAGTTGCAGTGAAAACAAGTGATGCAGGTCAGGATAAGATTGTTTTTCCTGTTGTCTTTTAGTAATACTCATCTACTTGGTTTAATCTTCCTACTGCCACCTGTATGCTAAAACAGTGAAGTTTTAATGAAGAACATTTAATGATACTATCAGGATTGCAATCAATATTCCTTCTTGAAATGGCACAGCACAGCACTACCAGATTTGAGAAAGAAGGAATTGTGTGAGTGAAAGTCTCTTGCCACTGCCCAGTCTGTGTGCTTGTTCTTGAGTGTTTGTAAGTAGTTTTGTTTAAAGGTAAGAGAACAACAGGACAGTCCATGAAAATCCCTTATACATTCCTCTTGGCAAAAATTTCACCACCACCACCTTTATATTTAGGCAAGACATATATCAAGCCAAAACCAGACTGTAGAACCATTTTTAAACTAGACATGAAGAAAATATAAATGACATGAACTCACTAATGAAAATGACGAGAGCCCTACAGATTTTTAAATTATTTAATTCTTGTTTCCTTCTACATACTAATGTATTTTCTAATACCACAAGCAGAAAATACAGACATCCAAACAGAGATATTACAATATTAAACAAATACCTAGAGTGTAAAATATTCTGCATTTCAAACTGAAATATCAAGATTTTTTTTCAAAAAGCTAAATACAAAAATTATGGCTCAGACCTGCCTAGAATTTGCAGACGACTTAAAATTACTTGAAAAATAAAATAGATTAAGAGACTATTCACTCAAAAGAATTCCTAGCTGAGTATTCAGATCAAATAGGAACAAGGTCAGTAGCTCATATCATCATTAGGATGTACTTTTTAAAACTCAGCCACAGAATTATAGCAATTTTGATAGCACAAGGAATATAATTATGATTCATACAGAAGCCTTTCTGTCTACTGACTTCACATATATCTATTAAGTTATAATAAGGTAAAAGGTACTTGCTAAAGGAAAAAATTATTTTAATTTTTGTTGTTCCACACACAATATTCCTGTTCAGCTCTCAATACTTTCAGAATTATTTTCTTTCACCTGATCTCCTTCAGAGTACATTTATCACTGAACATCAGATTTTCCTAAGTGCTGCCACTGTCTGCCTCAGGACATGATGGGTGCTCCTTATTTTAACAATTAAGCCCCAACTACGTTAAAAAAGCATGGAAAACATTAGTGAACTGAAAAATATTCTAGGCTGTCACAACCAATAAATATCCATGTCTGAATGTTTTTAAAGGAAGTTAATGTTAAATCTAGGTACTCTCTTTGAGCCACAAACATACCCAATATAGTGCAATTCAAGTAGAAAGGAAACAGTCCGAATTCTTCCCTCTCTTCTACAATGCAATACCTACCAACTTCCAGGAAACTTCGGATTTCAGGAAAATCAGACCAATGTTACATGAGCACACTGAATTTTATGGAAATCAAACATTTAAACTCCTTGTTAGGTTCTACACCCATGTCTTATTTTTACATATATATATATATGTGGGTGGGCGTGTATACACATCTATTTTAGATATCTGCATACATCTGACCCCTTCAAAAAACTTAAATATTGATCACATATTGTGTGATAACCATGAAGTGCTAAGCTACCCACAGCCAACAATAATAACAAAGCTATTCTCAGAAAAGATTTTTCTTAGGCTCTTGTAATATTTGCAGAAACAGTTCTGCAGTATTAATATTTATAACTAAAAAATATTCCACTAGCAGATTTGTGTGAAAAATACAAACATATATTTGGTATAAATATTCAGAATAAATATAATTAATGAATATGGATTAGTATCAGTTATTTTATATAAACATTCAGGTTTTGAGACTATGATACGCTTTAAGAGGCTGTGCTAGCAAACAGGTTTTAAGAAATTACTGAATATACAAAATATATTTATCATGAAAATCTTATGCTTGGAGGAATATACTCCTGATTTAAACATGGATGATATGACAAAATATTTCCTTTGAGGAGAGGGAGGGATAGAATTAGAAAAGCAAACTCATTCTCTCTGAAATATTTAAACAATTTAGTGAACTTCCTACTCTAAATCCTACTCACGATATTCAATATGAAACCAAGTCAATATAGCTTGATAATAAAAGCAGAGGTAGTGCTGTAGCCGGTAGCCTTGGGTGCAAAGGAAGAAGTTGCTTAAATGCAGAATGTGGGACAGGTTCTCAGTTGATGGTCCACTAGTTTAGCTGCTTTCAATGGGACTATGACAATTTAAACCAGCTGAAGGGCTACCCCACCATTTTGTTGTTCAAACAATTCACTATGATCCCTGCTTCAGGGAGAAAAGGAGGGCAAGATTTCTAATAAAATGAATACCACCACCTGATTTTGTGTTTTCTTTATTTTTAAAATAGGCAGAGCTCTAAAAGTCAATAATAATATCACATTGTAGATGTGGAACTGAAGTCAATAAGACACAGTAAATTCAGTTATGGGAAACAGCTTTGAATGGTTTTAATTATATCTTCCTAGAAAGGCTTATAGAATGTTATTGATATTTGACCTGGATAGTTCTGTTTTCTATTACAAAGTACATAATATCAATACAGCACCATATATGTATGCATTCAGCAGTCCTTAACCCTTTGCAGGCCCCAAATGAAAGGAGAGGCAGGTGGATACATTTATTTTTTTTTTAATCTGAGAAAAGCAGATGCCATCAAACCTCTCACCTGTCATAAAGCATTAAGCCTCAGTTGAAGTAAAGAAGTAATGAGGCCTGAAACACCATCACACTCTAGCATGATGAAGAGAGAGAGCAGACTATTCATTTTCTATACGGTATTTGTATGTTAACTGCATTACACATCTTTTATTTTACAGTTGCCTCATTCTTTCTCTCTCTTAAAGCTGGCTCATGTGCCTGGCCTCCCCTGGAAGCCTCTGCTGTCTGTCACTTTCCAATGTGCACATTCTAGCTGATTGAATCCTTTATTAAATTAGATACCTACATACTGGGGAAAAAAAAAAGGGGGGGGGGGGGAAATAGCCATACAGTATGAACAAAGGAATCCAGTTTCTCAGAACTATAAATTTCAAATCCATCTGGCCTGGGAGGGGGACAATAAAAATGTACAGAAAGTGATTAAGAAGTACTTGACGATACCCACTGCAGCTAGTTACTGCAGGTCCTGTGGGTCCATCCACCCTGTGCATTCATACCACAGCTGAGCAGCTCCAGGAGATGCATAAATGAATATCATTGCCTCCAGTGAACGTAAGGGAAAGCAGACCAGCAGTCACTTGCCCAAGGCCACGCTTTAAATCAGCGCTAGAACTGGGAATAAAATTCCCAAATCATTCTGCTTCCTGGTTCAGGCGCTATTCAGTAGATTGCAGCAGAAAAAAGCCAAACAAGCACGCAGACAAAATTAACAGTTTGGTGTAAAGGGAAAATTCTTTCAAGATTGGAGCATTGTGGCAAGGCTGACGGCAGCTGAACAACATGCATTCGGGCTCAATCAGAGCACCCACATGAAATGGGAGTGCTGATAAGCCTGAAAGAAAAGTGGGCAATTTTAGGAGGCCTGGGCATTATCAGCACATCAGTTCAGGAGAAAAGCAGGATTTTTACACGCTGCAGCCAACAGTAATCACCCCACTACTAACAGTATACATACTGTATATATACTTGTGTGTGTCTATATATATATGTATGTCCATGTAGAAGACAGCTCACCACGCTGATTCAGTAAGGTTAGAAGTGAAAAGGAGCTGCACAGCACTTGACCTGAGGACAGATGCGAGCAGAGACAGCATGGTTCAGATGCATTGCCCCAGCCAGACATCGGCAGGAGACAGAAAATCAGAGCTACAAGTCTGACAGCAAATATAGGTTAGAAATACATGGGAGTGACTGGTGGAATAGGCCAGGGGAGTTGTTGCAACACCCTGGCGTGCTGCTCAGAATGATCTTTAAAATCCATTAAAGAGAGAATATGCAGTGAGAGTGAAAAGGCAGCAAATGTAAAAGATTAAAGAAAACAGCCTCCTGCCCAGTTAAGGCTCTGCTGGGCTGTGTCTTGCACCAACACAGCACCAAACTGAAACCAAGGGGGCACCAACACACACAGCAACTTTTCTCACCCGTTTTCTTTTTTGTTTTAAATACCAAAACAAGCATTCTTGTGCTCCACAACTTAAATGCAACTGTTAACCCTAAGAAGGCAGGGGAGGAATCTTTCATGGGGGAAGTTTTATGCATAACTCAGTAATATGGGGATTCTTGAATATTTCTCAAGGAGCTCTAAAACTAACCAGCCCGTTATTATTTGGAGGGATGGAACATCTGGGAGTGGTTTGAAGAAGCCGTCTACTGAAAATGCAAGCAAATGGCTCTTAGGGTAGTTTTTTGATGCTCAAGGATGAAGTCTTTGGAGGGACCATACACAGGGATTCTAAGGGCAGGGACTAAACTCAGCAATCTTAAAGGAGGAAGGAAACTGCCCTCGAACTACAACAGGATCAGTCTTGGGACGTGTAAGATATATGGCATTTGGGTAAGTGCACCAGATCAGGCCAAAACGTGAAACAGAACATAGATGAGACCACACGGAGGGCTCAGAGATGGCTCAACAACAGCACGTCAGGAGACGGTTTGCGACCTGCGAGACGGCCTGTAAAAAGGCACAGTTAAGCCTGGGTGAGTGAGCCAAGAATGACGAATGCGTGAGAGCTACCAAAGTATCCTTTAAAGAATAAAAATCCGGCTCACTACCACAAATAAACGGAGATCTGCACGTCAAGGAAGGTGCAAGTTGAACAGGCCATCTGAGGAGCGAGGCTGCTGCCTGAAGCGGGAGCTAATGGGATGGTCTCCGTGTCTCCAAGCCACATGTGTGTCCACATCCCACCCTCACCTTCCTTATTGTCCCAGCACCAGCAGCTCTTTCTCCACAGGAACAACACTCTCCGGTCTTTTGCCTAAATGCCTGTCTCCTGCCATCATTTTGCCAAACCTGCTGCCCTTGGTTTTCATGAAGAAAAAGACCCTCCATTCTTCATGATGAAGAGAGGGGGCAAAGGCTTGAAAATGTTCACCCTCAAGAGTTAGAAATGAAAGCCATGCATTGCTCCCTTCGCCATGCCGGTGGGGTGGAGGTGGCAGGCTCCAGCTACCCCCCAAGACACCCCAGGCAGAGAGGCAAGTGGTCGCGCACACAGCCTCAGGAGACAGCAGATTTCTGGGATCTCGGTTTGGCATCCGGACAAAGTTTAGTCATGGTCCATATCAAGACCAGAGTCCCTCATTTAAATATCTCTTCTACAGACACAACTGTCTGTAGCAATCATCTAAACCCTGTTTTCTTTGATAACATCTTTTAGGAGAACAATAAGATGGCATGTGTGACTGCAGCCCATCTCAGCCACCCATGGGAGCAGAGCAGTCAGTTACATTAACTTTTTTACATAATTTTTTGCTATTGAGTTAAAAGGGGAAATTCCTTTTCCAAACAATTTTTATGGGTAGTCAGCAAGTCCTGGACAAAGATCCACGTAGAGTAAATTACAGAATAGTTTGGGAAGCTCAAGTGCTGTAAATACAGCAGCAATGACCCTTGCTGATAGAGCAAATGGAACCCTTTAAAAGAGCAACTATTTCTGAAAAGTCAATCATGCAATGCCATTTTTAAAAGCAGTCAAGTCGAGGCAGAACACACCAGACGTTACCAGCAGCAAACCTTATCTCAGTCCAGGGGAGCAGAGCAAGACAAAAACCTTAGGTTACGCATAATATCCTACAGTCAAATCAAAACAGGCTGAGTAAAGGAAAATTGAGGTTTGCACAGCTACTGAAACCATGAGCTCAGTCGAATGACAACATATACTTAGATCAGTTTCCTCTTCTCTTCCAAATGCAATACAAGGTGCTGATCACATGACACCCTAAAAAAATCTGTGCTGTAGTTAATTAACAAAGATGTTTCCCATGGTAAGTTACGAACACCTGGCTTCACCCCTGGTGTTAAACTCCCCTCCAGCACTGAGAGGTGTCTTGCAAGAAAAGGTCAAATCTTTGGAAAGTGCATCCTCTGAAACACCATGCTACACTCTGGGGCCCTAAGTGTCTTCACTATTATACCAGTCAGCTGTATCTTCTTTTATGAGTTTTAAGCACGAACTACTGTAACAGCTTCAGGGCCTCAGAGTAAAGCGCTTACACAAGATCAAAGCTTTCAAGATTTTCTTATTTATTTATTTGTGTGCTTCTTAACTAAAAAAAAATATAAATAAATCATTGCTAGACTTTAAGAAGCCTGGCACCTTTGTCCCTTTTAAGAGCTCTCTCCCTAGTCCCAGTGCCTGGTGGGAATATGAGATGTTTCTACTCCGAGATGTTACCTAACACTAAGTCGGCTTGAAGTTCAGATTTCTCCTGCATATTCCTTATGGCAGGTCACAGAGTAGATCTGAAATCTAGCACCTTCACCTTGAAATGTATATAATAAAAGTCAGCAGGTGATGCCATGACTTCTACTCCACAGGCAAGGTTCTTTACTGCAATTTCAATAAATTATTATCAAATTAAATGATTTTTCATGTCGCTGTCCAAAGGTCCTATTATGTGCTTTTCTTTACAGATTACAATCCAACTGTTCAACCACAGTAAGAACAAAAACAGAAAAAAAACCCATACCATGGAAAGACAAAGGAGCGATAAAAAGCCTTGCCTAGTTCTCAGAAGTTTGTTGGTTTACAAACTCTATCTGTGGTTCATGTTTCTCATGGTTCACAAGAAAAGAAGAACTACTAAGAAACATGATGAGAAAACACAGAATGGACAGGAGTTCATACATAACCTTTCCTGGTATAAGAAGGCTTCATTTGTGTTCAGAACAAAAACCAAAAGCAATCAAAACTTGAATCTTCAACTTGTAACAGAAAGAGTTATGACTGGCTTTATCTCCAAATGGAAATGATTCTTTAAAGTTCCATTTCAAGACTTTGTAACTAGACCAATTACTAGGCTTTGAAAATTGAAACTCTACAAAACAGCTGTAGACAAAAGGCAAATTTCAGCTTTTCCTCTGGCTTTAGTCACAAAGAAAACTACCCTGAAATTAAGTTTTGGTGTATTTTACAGTATAAATGTAACACATACACATTCTATACTGGGGCAAAGCTCTAGCTGCTATGTACTGCTTGCTCAAAGTGCAAAATGCTTTTCTGAGAAGACTCAGCTCAGCTGGCTGCTGTCTAGAGTATAACACACCCAACTCATATGGAGGGAAAAAAGTAAGCCATTTTGCTTTCTTCTGTACTGAATACAACTCAATCAGGAAGATCTCCCCATGAGAAAACATCGAGAAAAGCAAGAGATTCAGCTGTTTTTCCTCCCAAGGCCAAAGGTTCACCAGCCAGCCCAGGTACACCACACGGTAAGAGAATCATGGTCTGCCAGAAGCAGCAATTCTCTTGAACAATCTCTTTTCAGCTACTTAAGCATTCATTTCCCATTGGAAATAAACTACTTAGCTATGTATGTATATTCTGAATTCAAGCTACCAAAACAGGGTGACCCACTCAAAGCTGAGAACAGCTCTCAACACTTTCTCATAAGCTGTAGGCAAAACCAAGCATAGAATTGGTTGTAGTTCTGTCAAATAGCTACGTCCTCTTTGGCATTCTTAAAGCACCAACCACCTCTGTGTGCAGACGCCAATACTTATTTTATAAACCTGGAATGGTGGGGGAAGATTATCTAATGGCACATTTCCCATATCTCAATCCTAAATTTTACCTTGTTTTGAGTGATTGCCTTCTGCCTCTATGTCTGAGGTAATTCATTTCAGTGCTCCAGACACGGCATATGCACTTTCTTCAGGTATGTGTTGTATCATCATTTTGCAAGAAAATAATGATGACTGTGGTGTTAAAAGACAGAACTCTGATTAGCTGCCTCCAGTCAAATAAAAAAATCAGAGTACTAAAACCTATGCCTAAAAAGGCAGTCACTTAAAACCCTGGAATTAAATGCTCACTCTCAGCTTATCCGTTCCTAGACCACTGTCCTGACTGGCTTTCCTACCTGGGACAGGCAACAGAGGGCTAGATGTGGGGAAACCAAGAAAACGACTGCATGTGTCAATCAAGATAAAAAGAGAGAGGCTTGAGGGTCAAAGGGTTCAAAAAATGTCAGAACAGGGGGCCAAAGGGGAGCCTCAAACAAGGCATCCCTGACACTACTTCCCAAAGACACATAAGAAACCAGCACATGCCACCTGCCACCTCTTTGTCTGGAGACAGGACAGCAAAAGGGAGTGGGAAGAGGTCCTACCACAGGAAAGAAGTCCTGCTGGGATTCCCCCAGTCAATCTTCCTTCTCATGGTGCTGTGGGTATCCAGCTTGACAGACCCTGGCAGAGGTTAATGGTAAGTTCGTTGATGCAACGATGGTCTATTGAGCAAGACAGACCCAGCACAGCTGTCCTTTCATCACCTCTCATCCCAGAGGCTGTATTACAGAAATGCTGAACAAAACCCCAGCCATCTCTCCTTTTACAACTAAGATTTCACGGGTAAGGAAGGTTTTTGAGCAACTGCAAGACTACTATAGGAGAAGTAATATTACTAATAACATAATGGATCCTACAGCTGGAAAAAAACACACATCAAAGCCGATATGCTCCTACGGTTCAGAGGCAAGGCAAAGAACACCAGTAAGTTTGTAATGCAGGCTATGCAAAGGCAGGATAGGACTATGATTAAGTCTTGAGAAAGCCCCTTTTTCAAAAACAAGGTGAGGAAATCTATAAAACATAGTATGAGGAGTAAGCCCATCAGCTGTGGTCAGGAATCAGTGGGTGTCTGCTACACAGCTGCAATGATTCAAGGACAAAGCAGTAATCACAACTGCACATTAGAATTTATAACAGATATACTGCAAACTGGAAAAGATAAAAGACCACGATGGCAGGCATGAATGTTACCACTGCAAAAGACAGACGAACAGCTTTTGTAGAAGGAAGATACTTCAGGGTCATTTTGGTGTTGAACATGTTTAACACAAGGAACAAATTATATCCAAAAACCCAAATGCAATATCCAATTTCAGTGTCATGCAGAAAATAAGCAGGTAGATAACTCACAGCAGTTCCCTATGGTGAGGCAAAGCAGTCAGTTCTTCATACCTTATACATTCTGTGTGCCAATAACATTTTTTTAGCCTTGAGATACCACTGGACTCAGAAGCTGATAAGAAAGGACATGAAATAATTACTTACCCACTCCAAACATCCTGACAAAGGGAGAACATGCAATCCTAGAGAAAGGTCTGCGTAATAACTTTGCTTTCAGACCTTTAAAGAAGATGCAGTACAATGATGTTTGATTTGTTCACAGAAGTGCTATTAGACTCTTCTCTGGTATGCATGACCAATGTGCTTTGTGTCTCAGAATTAAATCAACTCTATATTATAGCATTAACTGATCTGTGAAAGGTTTATGCATATGGAAGTAGTTAACTGAGAAGGAAAAAGCCATCCAGAATGGGGAAAAGGCTCAAAAGTTGTGGCTCAGAGATGACTGGAACCAGGTAAGGAGAAAGGGAGACATTCAGAATTGGGCATATATGGAAGGGGTACACGATCACAAGTGGCTTTCCAGGGGATTTTATACCCTGCTCCCGTATGATAGTACTCAACAAAAGAATGCTAAAGTTGAAAAATCAAGCTGAAGAAGTGCACAATGGTGAACTGCATCTTGGGGGACACTATCAGGAGGGCTACAGGAGGAATTTTACCAAGTGCATGGCCTACTGAATAGTGGAAGTGAAAGCTGTTAAATTTATGGCTGGACCCGATGATCTTAAAGGTGTTTTCCAACCTAAATGATTCTATGATTCTGTGATTCTACATCATAAATTCATGGCTGAAAATCACAGTTCTCTTCTTATCTGGCTTCATAAAACAAATAGGGAGAAATCTTCTAAACCAGAGCCTGGTATGCCAAGAATTTTGTAAGAGGGTGCACATACACTCTACAGTGGACATATAATCACACTAGGAATGCCTCTGATCAGCATTAGCCAGGAAAACACCTTGTCACGCAGCAGGCTAGAGCATGAAACTCAAGTGAACAGCAAGGTTTACACTCCAGTTCTTCCTGATATTAGTCTGAATGGAAAGGTACCACACTACATAGTCACACAGACAAATGTTTGCAGGTTGAGTTTCACAATAAAAGCGTATTAGCTCAGGCCTTCTAATTAGGTATTCCAATTAAACAAACTTTAGCCATGCACGTGTTTCCACTAATTGGGATATGGACACCACGCAAGATGACCATCGCCTTCTGAAGAATGAGCAGCTCCTTCCAGGCCTTCGTCTTGTGCAAGATATCAGATCAACACAACACCACACCAGCAGATGGTCAACTTAATTTTATCTAAACAGAAGTGTGGTAATACCCTTCTAATAAAAGGGTAGACACTTGGGCTGAACATGTATTACACATTTCTTTCTTACCTATATTCTACCCATTGATCATACTGGAAGCTGAAAAATCCCTAATGTAGATATCAACTCTAAATAGACAAGTGAAGTGTATGTATTTATAGTTTGCATAGGAGAAGGAAGATCATGTACTTAGTTGAACAATATAAAGGGACACCTCCCACTAGACCAGGTTGCTCAAAGCCCCATCCAGCCTGGTCTTGAACAATTCCAGGGATGGAAGCATTGTTATATTTGAGAACTAGGATAAATAAAATATGTAAACAAATAGTGATCAACAAAAACGGGACTCTAGGTAACCAGGTCGATTCTCCTGGATTCAGATGCAAGGAAGAGACACTGGTTTATCATCAATCCCCTTCCCCCCCAGCAGGTCTGAATTATTTTGCTAAAATCCATGTACAATTTTTGGGGAAAGTTAGGGGGATTAAGAAGGGGATTCACAAAGAACAGTGCGCCAACTCAGAAGCTGCCTCAATTAGCCCAGGTGAAACAAGGGGGAGAGGAACTCAAGCCCTATCTTTTCTCTTTCTGGGACTTAGCTACATTTCTTTCAACTACTAGGAAGGACTTTATTCTAGTCAAAGTTCAAGTTTTCATAGAATCATAGAATGGTTGAGGTTGGAAGGGACCTTAAAGATCATCTGGTTCCAACCCCCTGCCATGGGCAGGGACACCTTCCGCTAGACCAGGTTGCTCAAAGCCCCATCCAACTTGGTCTTGAACACTTCCAGGGACGGGACCTCCACAACTTCTCTGAGCAACCTGTTCCAGTGTCTCTCTCTTTGAGCTCTCCCTTGGAGTGACAACTCCACTGAAGATCTATAAAACACAGCCGAGGGGACACTGCTCATATAAACCAGAGATGCCTTCACTTGGGAAGTGCCCAAGATGTCAAGTCACAAGGTGGTATCCTACCCGTTACACTGTGGGGTCGTATCAATATTAAACTATTCCACACAAAAAGCTGCACCTCACTGCCAGCTGCTGGCAGGGATGCAGCCCCATCTGCAAGGCGCTGCCAACACTCACAGGATTCAGCCCCGCAGGTGAGATCGCTGGAGAAAGGCCTGGCTACATGTCCCGACGCCGGCCGTGAGCCAGGCCAGGCACCGTGGAGGGGACAGGCAGCCTGGGACCTGCCCAGAGCAGGCTTCAAAGCACCCAGGGAGCTCCCACGGCAAAAGCTGCAGTGCCCGGGGACCTGGCTGTGGGTGCAGCCAGCAGCTCGGTGGGGAAAGATTTAAGGCTTCCCGTTTTGGATCCAGGTGCCTGCAAAAGGAACACCCCACGAATCCTGAGTTAATTTCTACTGCAAACAGCCAGCTAGTATTTCTAGTGATAATCTGATCTTGCTTCTAAAACCAGCATTTTGCAGGTGAACTCGCCAGGTCCAGCGTGAGCACATGAACCGAAGGGATGATGAGAGGGTTTTGCAACCCTAGCTGCAGCAATTGCTGTTCAAGGGTATGAAGATGAAACTAATCTCATGTAGCATGTGGTAGAACTGGATCACGGAGAAATAAATGATTTTTTAATTAAACAGAAGAGGAGTAAGAATAAAGAACATGTCGCTTTGAAAAGCTGAGCAAACACAGCCATCGCCTACAGTAAATAAAAACATATTTAAAGACATACTTTCTTCACACAGAAATACTGGAAAGTACTGGTTTTCCTTTTCATTCCAGATTTCCTTTCTCAACAGTTATTTGGTGAGGATTCCTATGCCCCTGTTTAAAGGGGCAGCTGCCCGTGGAGGAAGCCTGGCTCCCACCAGAGCCAGCCAGAGACCCCCAGGGCTGGCAAGGGGCTCAGTCAAGCCTTTACCTGTGTAAAGTCCTTTCACTCAACCATAGCACATGTTTTATTAGAAAGATCCAAAGATTGAAACAGGCCGTTCGTTAAAGAGCTCAACATATTATTAACTCCAAATGAAAGGTAAGACTTTCAAAAGCATCAGCACGGGACTAAAATTGCCTTCTTTAAAGCCAAGGGGAGCTTACCCCTGACCTTGACGGGAGGAGGGTTTGGTGAGCTTGCGTTAACTATGAGTCCTTTTGAAAATCCCAGGCAAGGTGGTGAAACATGAAGATTAAGAAGGCTGCCAGAAGAAGTGGTGCACTAATGGCAATTTATTCCCCTTGACCCGATGCATTAATGCTTATTTCCTGCACACACAAACTGTATCGTATAAATCAAATCGGCTCCTTTTCTAAATGTAGATTGGAAGAAACACCAAAGCTTCCCTTCAGTTCGCAGCAGAGGTGTTTGTCAAAACAGCTGTACAACTCCTTGCCAATACATCAATGTACAAGGGAACACAAATCTATTCACAAACAAAGCAAGAGCAGGAAGAAAACTTAAAAAGAAAATCTGACATTATACTGGAACAATGGCCCAATGGCTAAAAGAAGCAACAAGATTGGTTTTCTGTTTACACAAACAATTGCCAAATAGATAAAAACTGGCTTTAAAAGCCTTGTATACAAAACCATAAATCTTCTAACAAGATAAAACTGCAGCTGCATCACTCTGAGATAACAATGAGTGACACTTGGGTGCTCTAGTTCTCATTCATATAAACATATATATCACCATAAACAAATCCGGAAGGAAAGCTTAGTTGCATATGGCAACGCAGGGAGGGCTTCAAGATATAACAACCATGCATAATTAACTGTATCCCAGAGAAACTTCCTGACCTTCTCCATACAAGTGACATTTCCCAGCGAGAAGCAAGTCACATCACTGCTGATATTCTCCATCGACAGGCAAAAGAAGTGCAAAGTCTGAACGAGTAACAGCTTCTCAGCTGCAGAAATTATTTTTCTGTGAAGGTCGAGACATGCTCCCGTGTCAGTGTAGGGAAGACAGCAAAGCACCCATTCCTTCACCAGCGGGAACATTTCAGTCACCAGTGGCAAGACCTTTGTCCTGCTCTGGTCAACAGTAGCCTGGCTTCTGACTTCACTGGAGGCAGACTTTCACTGTGAAACACTGGTTAACCTTTCTACTGACTTTGGATGGCTACGCAGCCTCTGCAACACATGCAAGCTAAGGTGAGTGTGTTTGCTGCTTGGTTGTTTTTTGTTCTTTTTTTAAAGCAGCATTCATAGACTTAATTTATGAAAGACAATAGATTTTCCCCATGCAATGGGAATACAAAAATTAAACAAGCATTTTCAAATGGAGCTCCAAGGCAATTCTGGAGGTGCTAAAAGAAGTGCTGGCCAGCTCTGAAGGAAAATATTAATGAAGAAAAATTTCATTAAAAGAAGTCTACAAAGTCTTAAGTAAGCAATTCTCTCAATTTCTCTGGAGTATATATTAGTGTGTATCGATGGACCATTATTTAGTATCAAATGAATGCCTATACTGATTACATAATGCAAAAATAACAACTATCTCTTGCTTTTTCATGTTTACAAGTGGCTTTATCAAGCTACAGGATCAGGTCTTTACAAGAAAGTTTCCAGTCTGCTCTAGAAAACAATTATTATTGTCTGTACAAATCTTTTTCAATGGTTCCTTTGCCACATCCCGAGACAAGACCAACAGTGGGAAGCTGGCAACAATTAACAAAAGATCCCAGGGATCATAGAGGACTGCAACTACGCATGTTTTTGGAAATACAAGACACGGGCATGATTTTATCATACTGTGATGCAAGTTGAGGAGAAAAATGAACAGAGAAGATATTTTGTCTAATGGAAAACTTGAGGTAGTGAACTCTGTAAGCCATTTAGAATGCACATTCTCCAAGATGAGAAACAGTAGTATAAACTCCGGGAAATAGAGATACTCAAATAATCAAAGGAAAAAAATGCATTTCTTTGCATGCAGCAGCATTCCTGATAGGATGCACATCTACAACTACGTGTACGTATGAACATGGAATTTTGGGAAGAAAGGACTACAAGACCGCAGATGTTTATGGACAAAACCACCACATCCACTAGACAGAAAAGACCCAGCCTTTTCTGTGCCCTTCATCAGTTATCGCTTTAGTCTTTCTTCCACTGCCAGTGGACCTGTAGACGCCCATCTTCTTGTCCTTCACATCCTTGAATGGTTTCAAACTCAGATGAGCTTTGCCCTTCATAACTCTATCCCTAAAAACCCACAGAATGCTTTTATATTGTTTCTGGGTAGCCTGTCCTCACTTCCAACTCCTAGACAATTCCTTTTTGAATTTGAGCTCAGCTGGAAGTACTTCTTTCAGCCAAGCTGGCCTCCTGCCATGCCTGCTGCTTTTCCTGTATGTAGGAATGGACAATTTTTGTGCTTTGAAGAGGTTTTCCTTGATGATCAGAGAGGTCTCCTGGGTGCTTTTGTCCTTCAGAACTGTCTCCTACAGTGTCCCATCAATCAGTTTCATGAAGCTAATGTCCAGGACTTTTACTCTCCTGCTTGCTTTGCCCTCTTCTCTCAGCATCTTAAACTCGAGCACTGTATGATAACTGCAGCCAAGACTGACATTAAAAACCACATCCCTAAACAGTTGTTCCTTGTTTGTGAGTAGCAAGGCCAGTAGAGCACCTCCCTTAGTCTACTCATCCACAATATTAATCAAGATATTGTCCCTTTTGCATTCCAGAAGTCTCCTGGATCATCATATTGTGTCACATTCCCAGTAAACACCAGGGTTGTTAAATTTTCCCTGAGAACCCGGACATGCGATAGAAACACTCTTTAAGAAGACTTCATAGTATCATAGGGAAATTAAGGTTGGAAGAGACCTCCAGAGGTCTCCTGTCCAACCTCTGGTTCAAAGCAGGGCCAGCTCTGAGATCAGACCATGTTGCTCATGATTCTATCCAGCTGGGTCTTGAAAACCTCCAAGGATGAAAACTACTCAACCTCTTTGGTTCCTGTTCCATTTCTTGATTCCCTTTGTGATGAAAAAGTCTCTTTAGAGCCAGTCAGAACCTCCCATTTCAATTGACACCTTTCATCCCTCATCTTTCCACCATGCATTGCTGTGTAGAGCCTATCCCTGCTTCTCTCGATATCCTCTTTGTGGTTATTGGAAAGCTGCTATCTTCCCTTCTCCAGGCTTTACCTTCTTTTCACGACGAAGCCCTATAAAATATGCCACCACAATATCTCTCTTACTGAGCTCCCTTCTGATCCTAACCTATAAGCTCTTGACCAGCCTGTTGCTCAGTAAATAGCAAAGCTCTGTGCATTCAAGATACTCCTTTGAAGAGGCTGCAATGACACTCTTGTCTAAGAACCTGAGGCCATGCACTATAGCACTGCAGTTGTGTGAATTATCCCACCATGTCTCTGCAAATCCAAAGACATCAGTGTGCTGCAACTGTGCAGATTTCTGCTTCCTCCCAGCATGCCTGCTGGTAAAGACACTTTTGCCCCACACTGTCGAGTTGATCCCAGCTGTCCCTAGCAGCCCCCATTTCCTGAAAAGGGTTCTGTGGTCACAGAGTTCAAATTCTGCCATGACACCAGGTGAATATGTAGGATCCATCCACCCTTTCCCGGGTTTTTCCCCTTGAATGGCAGGAGGGAGAACACTGCTTGGGCTCCATCCCTTCACATGGGATCACTAAACCCTGTAGACATTCTTAATCTGCTGAAGTATTACTAGTGCCCACATGAGAAAGTAGCTAAGTCTGATGATTGGCCGGGCCTTGGCAAGCTCTGTGACGTCCTGGATCCAGTCTCTGGGGAAGCAGCAAATTTGGAAGTCATCAGGTCCGATCAGCAGATGGATGTCTCCATTCCCTACACCAGGGAGTCTTCAATCCCAGTTACCCATTGCCTCCTCTTAGTGGCACTGGTTATGAGTAGTTGATCAGGCACAGCTGGCCCAAACACCTCTCTTGCCAGAATTCACTCCTCCTCTCCTGTTTCCAGGAACTAGACGTTTTATTAAATCTATATTATTATTAGCCTCACATATTTGTGTTACTGAGGATGACACCAAGTATGGTTATATCTTTCCATTAACTTACCTGAAAGAAACTGTTTGAGACTGGATAGGAAACTCTATAGTTCTTGACAGTAATACCTAAAATTTAGCCTTCTCAAAGTGAAAAACATAGATGTAAGAAGCATAAACACAGCTGCTTATTAAGACGGCAAAAAAGCAACAAAGCAAATATTCCTAAAACTGTAAAAAAAATAGGGAAAGAAAAAGAAAATAAAATCTTACGTTCATACACACATTAAAACCAAAATACATACACAGAACGCTCTGTAGAACTAGGGAAGTTGATTGCTTGTCCATGTCATGATGCATGCTGTTAATATTGAGTGTGTGCACAAACCTTTAATGCCAGACTTCACAGATCTCGCTGTGGTCAGGAACAAAGCCAAAGCCGTAAATGTAACACCCGATTTTCAGGGGAGATGGGAATGTGGAAAAGAGTTTGGGAAATTCTCCTACGAGGATGCCTTTCAGTCTCTCCAGAGAACATTTTCTATAGCCTCCAGGCACTGGGATATGGCACAAGGGCTTTCCTTCATCTCCAGGTCAATCCAGTGCAGCCAAGGCTGCTAAGCCCATCCCTTTCCTTCAGACATACATGGGAGGAAACTCCCCCTTCTGCCACTGGACTATACAAGAGAGGAGAGGGAAAGGAAGAAAGAGGGAAAAAAAAAAAAAAAAAAGCAGCGTCTTCTGTCCACCATTTTAGAGAGAGAAAAGGAATTCATCAGCTGCTCTCCTATCTGACATCCAAATGGAAAAGGCAAGAGAGCAGGCTGTTTCCTCACTGCATTAGACGTGAGAGGAAACAGGATAGGAAGAGGGCAGGAAGCAGCCAACAAAAGGTAAGAAGAGATGCTAAACTTCCCCATGTCCTAATGCCATTGCATTTGAATCTGAATTTTTTAAAAACCTACAGCCTAGCTGTGGAAAAAGGACTTTGGGAAAGCTCGGGGTGGGGGGGGAGGAAGGGAAGGATGGCTTTCTCAACAGAAGTACATGTTTTGCTTTCTTTTGTATTTGCATGCTTCATCCAAAGTGTTACACAACATGAAGCTTTATATAGCTATACGAGAACACACACTCCCCACACATCCAGGGAAAAACCCCAACCACACTGTTCAAATAAAAAAAAACCTCACCAAGTCTAACAGGACCCTAATGCAGACTGCTGACTAGGTACCACCACCACAACAACAAAACGATGCATTAGAAAATATTCCTTTCCTAGTTGTGAGAGAACAGCTTTCCCCAAATGATTCTGTGTTAACTCCATGCCCCAAATTCACTAACATTTGCCAGAGAGCAACGGCTGCTGTAGGATTCCTTTGGCAAACACTGTATCTCAGACTTTTCTCTTTCTCAATATGCTGCGATTTCCTGTGGAATGGAGAAATCATCTATACTACAAAGAGGTGCAGTGCTAACACTTTTGGAAGTAAATAATTTTATAGCCATGTATAGCATAGAGAGAAATACAATACTCGGGCATAAAAATTCCTGAGCGGAGAGAGATTAGAAAAACATTCTGATAAACAAATGCCGTCAAAGCTTCTATTTTTTTATTCAATGCAAAAAAATATTAGGTAACTGTTTGCTATTCCTAGAAAGAATAGAATTCTGTTG
This sequence comes from Limosa lapponica baueri, assembly GCA_002844005.1. Taxonomy (NCBI): domain Eukaryota; kingdom Metazoa; phylum Chordata; class Aves; order Charadriiformes; family Scolopacidae; genus Limosa; species Limosa lapponica. The sequence continues at coordinate 645,776 of KZ505683.1, read as the reverse complement.
CCAACAGCTGTAGTTTTTCGTAGGAATTATAATAATATATTGAAGATTTATGTTTCTGACAAAGGCATAAAGTTATCCAAACTAGGGCAAAAAAACAGAATAGTCTTTTCCCAATGAAACAGACCCACGTTACTTTTGTTAACTCTTACTACGGCAGAAGTTTTGATCTTCAAAACCAGGAACTCATGCTGCAGTTGATGTTTATAACGATTAAGTCTTGCAATGCCACTCTGCACACAGTGAGCTGTTTTATCACAGGTTCTTACACAAGCAAGAAACACATCCTATCATCCTGATGTCAATTAAAGTCATAAACTTTTATCTCCAGAAGCACATGACTTTAAATTTACTTCTTGAGATTCTGGGATTTTACAATGATGCTCTCCCTACCTTAAGGGAAGTTTCCCCCAAAGCTGTGCCCACCTGACAGATCTATACGAGAGAGGAGAAAGGTGACCCCAGGCAAAAGGCTGCCCCGTGGATAACGTAAACAAGCAAAGAGAAGGAATTTTGGGTCTCTTTGCTGCAATTATACAGATGCAAGTGGCCCTACTTGCCTGCACGCCACTCTCCTGATTTCCATGGAAAAACTATTGCTCATGCTCTTCAGGATTAGGGTCTTGTGTGTTTCTTGGAACTACAGCAGATAACAGCATACAGAAATATTATTTTTAAGTCAACTGATGTTCAGCAATAAAACTCAGGATATCACAGGTTTTAAAGTTCATTTATTTGCAAGCAGCCAAACAGCATACTCTGGGTCAAATCCTGGGCCAATTTACAGTTACACTCTATGCTGCTCCATGAACATTACACCGAGTTACACAACTTGGGAATCAATAAATCCATTGCCTTGGAAGAATTTGCCCAAAGGCTCCCGATGAGTCAGTGGCAGTCAGTTTAGGTCTCAGACTCTGGCTTCCATTTTGTAGTTGCTCAGTCCACCAGATTATATTTACACTACGTTACCAAAAATGTTTTTATTTCTGTCCTTCTGAATTTGCTGTTTGGTTCGGTTGGCTTGTTGTTTTGGCTTGGGTTTTTTTGACTAGGAGAAGAAAATAAATTAAAATCTTCTTAACAATTACAGTTGTGATTTTTTTTTTTAACTGGGAACCAACAAACTAAATTTCTCAGCTGAAGCAAAGATAGAAAGCCTAATCTCTTGGAACAAAATGCACAATAATCCAAAGGCTGACACAGAAAAATCACTGTGCATGTGCCACAGTTTTTACATTCAGATAGAGAACACTTAATAGTTTACTTTTGCTGACTTTAAAAATCCTATGTGTAGTCAATGAGAAGTGGAAGACTATAGAATAAAATCTTCCTGCAAGGAACAACTTGCTACCAGTCCTTAGTCCTGCAAAAGATCTGCAAAAACTGAGGCGATTTTGCTTGAGTAAACGGAATTTTAATTGAGCATAAACAAGTGAACAGCAGGCATGTGATTTCCATAAGTATGCAGGATTCAAAGGAAAAAGATTTAAAAATCTGGGGCCATAAAACCAACTTCAATTTTAAAAGTTTTAGGGTCTAAAAAAAAAAAAAAGTAGAGTGTATATGGCAGGCTTTTTTCACTACAAATGGATTCTTTAAAAGAAACTGCCACTGACGAATCATCATTTATAAGAACTGTTTCCAGTAAGGCAGAAGTTAAGTTATCTAGTATGGCACTAAAGAGCCACGTTCAATTTTAAGTATGCTTATAGTTTTATTAGAGCAAATGGCTTTTTCCATGCTTAAGGCCAAGCATGTGTTCAAGTACTCTGCTGAGACAAAAGCTTACAAGTTTGTTGTTTAGAATGCAAAGTGAGGCTTTTTATCCCAAACCACATTTTCTTGCATGTAATCAGCACTGATGATGCCGCCAGAGTTTCCAATTCATTCCAGGGTGCACTCAGCATTTATTAGGGCACAGATGGTGCTCTCTTTCTTTGGCTTCTAAAGAACATGCCTAAACATTAAAACAAACTTGGCTATCTGCCTCTTATCCTGTTCTTACACTCTGTATTGCCACAGTAAAAATAACTGTAACCTTTGACCTAATCTGGAAGCCTTTCCTAATTTACACACAAAATTTGGCAATAGGATTATCAAGTACAGTCAGCCCACTCGAAACCGGAGAACCTGATACGCATAAATCCAGCATGTTAGTCACAATTGATCAGGAATGGGAACAAGCAATCCACAAAACAATCAAACAAACAAAAATCGGAAACGATTTTTCTACCCACAAAGTACGCGATCCTGACTATACTCAATGGCTGTGCGTGCATTTCTGGAACTGTAAGGATTATTTCACAGCTTAACCAGCAATTAGCAAAGGAACAGGCTGATTTGTAAGGCAAATAAAGAGCATTAGCGTGACAGGATTTGTCATAACAGCGAGCAAGGTCTTTTCCAACACACTCAACGCTGCAAGTTTGCATTGTGCTGAGAACTTGCAGTGTTTTCCCCTGTGGGCAGCATGGGACATTTATTTCCCAAATTCTGAAAATTATTTACCCATTTCCGAGCAAGCATAAAGCAGCCTCCACAGAGACCCAGCAGAAAAGACAAGCTGTCACAATATTCCGTTAAAAACGTCCTAAGGTAAAGAGAACGTCAGATTTGTCCAGCAGATCTTGACAAAACGTTCTTGAATGTACAGCTAATTGGGACGCCAGTGCACATGACGGTCAACAGGTCTTAGTCAGCCATCTTCACAGGCTTTCAGCCTCAGGCAAAGCACACTGACACTGGAAAAATCACACGTCACGTGCATCAAAATACATATGACCAAACTTAAATGGGGCGGGGGGGTTGGGGTGGAGGGCTTGGAAAAAAGGTTAATCAGACTGCTTGGAAACGATGTTCCCAAGTGAGGACTATTTCACTATCTCACTGGTAACGTTGAGGTTAGCAGCCAGGGCGTGCTGCCAACATCTAGGGCAAGAAAATGTGCATTTTATGCAGTTGTCTTGACTTCAAAACAGCTCAACAACTGCATGCATGGATTGGCAAAGAAATCACCTCTGAACAAACACCAAGCCCAGAAAACTAGTTTTAGAAGTATGTTTAAATGTCAGAAAACCAGAGTTCTGAGTAAATAAGATTATCTAACACCCGCTAAATCAGTTAGCTCCTAAATTTGTTTTAAAATTAAGCAACGGCTAGTAATTTTGGAAGTAATGATCCTAGACATTTGCACTCCAGTAAACATAATAAACTAAATAAATCTAAATTAGCACATGGTACTAAATCAAAATTACATTAAAATCATAATAAAAGTAAATAAAAATTCCATCAGCATGTACAATCCAGAAACAGAAGCCACTGTAAAACACACATAAAACAAACAATAATCAGGTATAGATGGTGAAAAGACTGTTCTGTATCTAGTCAAAATGACTTTTTCTAGCCTGTTCCCTTTGAGGTAATGGAGTCTGGGTCCTCCTACATCCTAGCCTCTCCCAAGGCAGCCTCTCCTGCTGTCTCCCAGTCTCCTGAAACTCAGCCCTGCTCACTCCCCAAACTTTGCAATACTTCCTGGTGTTTGGCTGGCTTCCCCTTTTGTTGGCATCCTGCTCCATATCTACACGACACATAACTTGAAATTACTGGTACCTTCAATATTTTCAAAATGCCGGCTTGAGAACAAGGTTCAAAATATCGGTAACAACAATCCTGGCCTTACCTGCAGGATCTTGTACTGTCATTTCCTTACGCTTCATCATCAGCTTCTCTTTAACCCATGGGAACTCCTGCAAGGATTCCAAGAATGCATCAAAAGCCTTGGGTCCTCTGGTGGGGAGTATATCAAGAAGCATCATGGTTTTCCTCTGACTGGTGGTTTGGGATTTTATTTCTTGAACATGACTGTCCGTGAGAATCCCTTCTTGGTAGAGATACTGAATAACAACTCCATCCACCAGCACCTCTGTGCAGAGCTCCAGGCGCAGTGAGCGTAAAAGTTGCTTGTCTCTGGCATCCATCTGGCAACCTAGAGGGTGAGAAAAAGAGTAGGGACATGTGTGAAGGTTAAAATACTTCAACCTTTAACATCCAGAAGTAATGTTTGGTACCTGGAAACCTTTAGAAAGAATGCCAAACTCAGAATCACCAACCCAGGAAAACTATTAATGATCCCCACCATCTTCTTTCCGCTCGGATTTCACTGTCTCATGAGCTAAAATGCAGCCATATCTGAGAAATATTAGACAGGAAGGGAACCTTTGGCATTGTGAAGACCAGTCCTTTGCTGGAATAAAAACCATGCCAAATAATCCCACTCACTAACTGGTCAAGGTCCGTGCTAAAGGCAGCTGGAGCATTTGCCAGTCCTTAAGAGACTCTCTACCCTCAAAAATTCAGAGAGATGTCACACCTGACCTCTGCTACTAATGCCTCTGGTGCTATTGCTGTTGCAGCCCTCTTGCTGCAGCAGTGCAAAAGCAGCATCAGGACTGGTAGAGGCAGCACAGACAAGCAGCATCGGCAGGGACAGAGTCAGCAGGTAGCTTTGGCCTACGCGATGCATTTTAATTTTACAAGGGGTGGAATTGTACCTCGGGCACCAGGTCGTTCTTACCCCTGACTCATCCTGGAAGGCTGCTCTGGAACCTGACTGATTTGATGATGAGAAACTTTCTTCGAATTTCCATCTCAAATTTATCCACCTTCTATTTATAGGCATTTGTTCTGCCAAAACTGTTCTTTAGCTTAAGTAGCTCTTCCCCCTCCCTGGTATTTACCCTTCTAATGTGTTCACAGGAAGCAATCGGATGCCCTCTGCCAGCTTTCATTTCACTTGACTAATACTCTGACTAGACAAAAGCTGGAAATGAAGCATTTTATAGCCACTCCACAGAAGAGGAATCAAGGTCCAGAGAGACCAAGCAGCTCATCCAAGACCATACCGGGAGTCTGTGCCAGACCTATGAACCGAATCAAGATGTCTAGTCTAGGCCTTAACGACAAACATATCCCTGAGCCCAGTAATGGCACTTGAAAAGGATAATGACAGTCATAAAATTAAATAATTTCTCATGACTAAATAACAAAGTCAAGAAACTGCAGCAGGTGTTGAGTGTAATTACCAATAGAGTTTCTGATAATTAAACTAGAAGCTGCTGTTTGAACAGCTAGACCTTGCAGAAACCATACTTCATTCAGCTTGAGGATACAAGGAGAGGCAGAGGTTTTCAAAGCTTTTCTAAGAAACCTGCTAAAGTCTTTGTATCATTGGAGGTGCTATTGACTCCCAAGGCCCCACCAAAGGTTGGCTGGTTGGCCTGGTTTTTAAAATCTAGGGCAGGCAACCAACAAAACGTATAGGCACGTACATCGCATCTTGGACAGAATGCAAGAGCATAGGGCCACATGAGAGAGACTGGAAAACCCTGTCTCTAACACCTTCTGATGAAGCCACTTTCCAAAACCACTTCCCTCAATGGCACCTTCCCAGGAGGACTCCAATCCATCTTTCCTGGGCTATCCAGTATGTTTCCCGTATTCTGAAGTGAATTTTGAGGTGCCTAAGGGCCATTTGGGAATCAAACAGCTATCCTGACACATGTCCTTAAAAAATGCTAGTTCTCTAAACATAGCTCAAACATCAAACTCCATCATGGAGTGAGATGATAGTGCAAGAAAGGAGATGGAAAAAGAGCAGGTAAGAAAGAGAACTGGATTTCCCCATTTGATGTTAGGATGCTCACCATGGACAGGTGAAGCTGAAGATTCTGGTCTCTAACACACACTACATTTACACTACCGAGAGCAATCACTGGACTAAAGCAAAAGCAGATGAAATTCAGGCAGCAAATCCCCGCCGTTTCTCCCTTCCAGGTTTGCCTGACCGCCCCTGAGCTCATGAAGCCCAGCCACAGCTCTGAGGGCCTTATCTCAACCCAGGCAGAAAACTGTTTCAGATGCTACGAAGCTCTTGTGCTTCACATTCTGCATGGGACGCCAAGAGTCCGCAGCCAGAAGCCTCCTTGCCCACGTGCCGGACAAGGAACATGGACTTCTCCAGTCACTTTTCTGGTCACACTCCAGCACTTGATGAGCTCCCCTTCTTCATGACCAAACGCTTTTCAAAAATAAGGCCTTTTCAAACCATCCCAGTTTGCACCTTCGTGCACTGAAGAAATGCCTATCAAGCCATGAATATGAAGGGGGAATTTCTACTGAAAAAGGCCTTTGGCTCGTTGACTGCAGCGTGAGCACAACTGAGGTTTTAATACACTTAACACCAAGGTCACTGACCCAGCAAACTTCCAGGATGGGGTGTACTGATTTTTAAGGTCTTTTTTAAAGATTAAGTATTTCTTTGTGTGTGTTTACTGGCAGAAGGAAATGTCTGAGTCAGGAACTAAGCAGCCAGATATGTAAATGTATCAGGATTTTGGTGTGTAACAGTGTAGGGACAGAGTTTAGTGCAACAGAGAATTAATTTAAAATAATTTTAATTACAGCCTATATCTGGTAATCCAAAATAAATTTTCTCTAGCAATGCTGGCGCTAGAGGAAAAATAAAAAGATAAGATGCCCATTTAGCCAAAAGATGACATGGCTCAAACCTTCTCCAGATACTTCTAAAAATGCATCTTTTCCATTGTAGAGCCAAGTTTCAAGAAATCTACCCCCACGTCCCGCTGAATGCACACAGTCCTTGACTTATCACCAGACCAACACGGGCAGGGTTGCATTTTTCTGGATCTTACACAGAATCCGTCCGTGAACAGAGTTAGAACTTCTGAAAGCCTCGTCCCTAAAAAGACCCCTTCTGATCCCAAAAGGAACATGCACTTAGTTCTTGCCCGGAAACACCTTGGCGTTTTCCCAAACACCAACTGCGCTGGGCTGCTCGGGGCTCCCGGTACGTTCCCATGTGCCTGCTTAGCTAAGCATAATGTCCCCTCTGCCCAATTCATTAATGAGTGATTTTGGCTACTGGCAGCATGCCTACAGGCTAAAAATCCCCGCCCTCCCCCCCCCCCAAAAAAAATATTAAAAAAAAAAAAAATCAAGTTTAGCTTTCGGCTCCTCCCCTGTAACCGAGATCTGGAAGCGGCTGCTCCTGCCGCAGCCAGGGCCCGGCTGCCCGACCTGCCGTCACCCGGGCCCCCAGCCCCCCTTCGGGGCTCCGGCCCGACAGCCGGCGG
>KZ505683.1:623150-634467 GCA_002844005.1 Limosa lapponica baueri | reverse complement strand
AGAAACATATATTATATGTTTGCCTGTCATTTTTAGAAAGAAAAGCACACAAAACATGTCTGAATGTGATGCATCTCAAAAACACTGCTAAAATCCGAGTCAGGGTGGCCCAGACTCGGTGGCCTGAAGACCAGATGAGGGTCTTGCAAGCCATTGCCATCCGCTGCCGTCCCAGGCAATAATCCCTTCCCTTCCTCCCTCTCGTCTTCCTCCTCACCCTGGTCCCCATTGCACTCCCCTTGGCAAGGGTGGCCCTCCCTAACGTGCCAGCCACCGAAAACCAGGCTGATGCTAAGGAATGGAAGGTTTTTGGTATGGGAAGACTGCCCAGCTTGTAGAGGGAGCTTAGGCGAGGGTGCACTGGGCACCGGCAGGGTTTGAGGGCAGTGGGCTATGGGTTGGGAGGGGGTGTCACTCTTCAGGTGGCATTGGCTACTCCAAAAGCGATTCCGAGAAAAGATGACGGGCAGGACTGAAGTGCGTCGCTGAAGAGGGATCAGCCCCTGGGCTGCTGCTTACATTATTCAGATACTTCATAACTTCCCATCCATTTAAATAATAAAGGCTTTAAATTAAACACAGTTCAAAGAGAGCAATGACTACAGAACAAAGGTGACACGTCATGAACTTCCTTAAAAGTATTATTTTATTAAAAAGCATGTCCAGCATGTAGGTAAAATATAGCACAGAAGGTTTCAAAACATCTTAAACCATGGGGTTTGAAGTGACCGTGTAGTGTCTATACATTTACATTTGTTTCAATAATAAAAATGTTTATTCACAGTACTGCAATGAATTAATTCACAATGCTATTTATTTTAATACAAATAATCTCTACCCAAAAGTTGAATGCAGAATAGTTAATATGAAAAGAAGCAGGCATCAAATGTGAAAATTTTGTATTCATTCCAGAAAAAAAAATATATCTCTGCAATGAATTGTAATAAAAAAACTGCAATTAATATTTGCAAAATATGACTCAGTATTTGTCAGAATTTTTAGTATATTTTCTTTAAATATATGAATTAATGTAGTTCTGTGTTTGTTTCTGAAGTTTAATTTAAAGATGCTTTGAGGAGACAGATGAAATACTGCAAGCCTCTAAATATTTATTCCAGACTTCTGAAACTAGTTTTTATACGTAAAACAACCATTTTAATAATGTGAGAACAAAGAAAATTCACAAATTAGTCTGAAAATCAAACATTGACAAATAAGTAAAAGGAATTTAAGATTCAAGTCTGAAGCTTTTTCACAAAACCAACTTATTTTATTTGCAAATTACAGCATATGAAATGGTGGTCTAGCATTTTAGATAAAAGACCGGAAGGTTGGTTTTATTTAGGAGGAGAATAGCTACTGCTTCTTGTAATCTTCTGTTTCTTTCCCAGGCTTTGAGCTGGACAAACTCATATACAGTACTTATTTTTAAAGGTTCTTACTTTCAGATTAAACTTTTCAGGAGCTAGTAATGATTCGTGGAAAGTTTTTACAGGTAGCCTCGCAAGAGATTTGCTTATCCTTCCCTAAGTCCTGTTTTCAAACAAAAAATACCCTTTGATTAAAAATTCACGTACTCAGTTTTGTTCGCTTTCAAAAAGAAATCTGCCTGCACGCATGGTTACAGTGGGCTAGTTAAGCAGCCTGCAGCAGGCACTGCATCCTCCATCAGGGGAGTTTAGAGAAACAGATGAATTTCCAGAAAACAATTATCTTCTCACAGGCAGTTTCCCTCACAGACAACACGCCTCTGAAGCGCTTCAGCTCACCAAGGAGCTGCGATGCCACTTCCACTGCTATCCAGTTAGACAAGAATCTCAATTTCCTAACTTCTTTTCTTCTCTCTTTCTAGCAGTGCAGCCATTCAAAGATATTGCCGCCATTGCAGCTTAAGTTCCTATCAATGTTAATTGAAGTATAAGCGACTTTTCACCCCACGCTGATCAATTACAAAATGTTAAGTCTGCTGCCCGCTTTACAGACAGGTCAATTGCAGCTAATGTAGGCTCAATCTTGCTTAATATTGCTCTTCCTAAAAGAAAGTGAACCAGCTAAAAATCCCTTAAACAGTAACGGTTGATCCACAATTTATTCCACCCTCCAGACTGTGTCAATGAGCAGCACACTGGGTAAGAAAAAAGCAAATATATGATGTGTGTAATATTGGTGTCCGGAGCGACCCCTCCAATTTGGAGATTCCCCCTGGGACAAACTGAGTGTGGGTTCAGAGATTCAGCTGAACAGATCCTATTTCAGGGCTGCAACCTAAAGAGATACAATTGAATTGTAAACAAAGTGTTTTGAAAAGTTATTTTACAGCCTTCAGATACCAGTCTTACAACTGTTTATATAATTCTTGTTGTCAAGCCTGATTCAAATAACCTCAATAAAGTCGAATGAAAAATTTGCACCCGGCTTTGAATCTTTTCTTCCGTTTAATGTACCTCAGTTGCAGTCCTCAGCTATGAAACATCAATTATGGAACAACTCAACTGTAAACAAAGGGCTGTACTTACATAAACCCTGCCTGCCAAGTGAAAGAAAAATTAAGGCAGTCACATTGAATTTGGGGATTTTTTTTTAAATGTAATTTGTTCTTCAAAGTACTCAGCACTGAACTTTTCCTGGGTATTATCTGTTTCCTATTAAATGTCAGCTTGTTTCTTACGCTAATGTAAATAGCTTTTGCTCCTGCATTTTTTTACTCCTTAATATCATAGAAAGTAATTGTATTATTGTGGTATTTCAGTTCCTGGAGAGTTAGTGGCTCTAACTCTGGAACAAAAAACAAACAAACAAACAAACCAAAACACAGGTGCAATCCTTTTTTTTTTTTTTTTAAATAGAATAAAATCCACAGTTTGTCAGGGAGATTAAACACCATAGTTATGGTGATATGTTTTTACATTTCCCTAGACTTTCTCAGAGGCACTGGCTACTTCAAAGTCCTGGAGATAACCTGACTAACAAACACAGTTCATTCCTCCCCTCCTTGACAACCTTGGGACCAGGACAGACTGATTTTGCTGTAAGCTTAATTTTTCTCCTAAAGTTCAGTTTTCTAGCCAGGTTTTGTTTATATGTGGTTTCAAACTGTGCTGATACTGGTTACTCCCCTGGACCTTTCAGCACAGTACCAGTCCTGATGGTTAGTTATTTGATACACCATGTGAGAAGTACCACCTCTCACAGGAGCTGCTGGCTTTTCCATGTTCTTTCCCTTCCGTCCCTTCTCAGCCACCAAGTAACGACCAGCTATGTCCGGCAACGATGCCCTTCACAGCCCCTGGCACCAACGAGTCTGCCTCCCAGTTACATGGACTGATTTGTAGAAATGACCCAATTTCATCAGTACTGTGGCAAACCTCCATGTTGTTGTAAAGAGAGCTCAGACCTTGGTGATCTGAAGTTATGTGTCGGTGGAATTTGTTTCCAGGCATTTTCAGTCACGCTAAGGGCTTAGCAAAATACTGAGTGAACACTAATACAGGAGTGATTTTCAGGAGCTAGGCTGAGATACCAGAGTACCTTGTCATCCCCATTTCCTTTGTGTATACAGTACTAACCAGCTCAGACCTTTCAAGTAATTTCTAGTTATTCTATTTGGAAATTTTATGGCTTACGTACAAAACGTTTCCCTTATTTCTACAGTTTTTTAAAAATGAAAATTCTCCTTTCAACAGAAAAGTTTCTTGTAATTATTGAGAATCAGTAATACAACTGTTAGAATCCCTCAAGCCATTACTTCCTCTAGCAGTCAATATGATACTTAGATTTATTTTAATGACAGCAGAGTCAGCAGAAGTTTTATTTTACTTTATTTTAAATGTCTGTTAGACATGACACCCACATCTAAAGGTATCTCTTCCCATTTCCATCATGTGTTTTGGCCTTGAAAGATCAAAGCCCTGACACCTCTCAACTTACTTTCTGCTAGATCCTAAGCTTATAGCCAAAGGAAAAATCCATAGGAATTTTATCAGGAATACAGGGAAAAGTTCTTGAATAGCACATGCAAGTAAATAAAGCTTTTCTAGGATCTCTAACAAGTTATTTTACCTGCAGAAACACTTTGCTAAGGCACGAGAGGTGGCTAAGGTAGAGGGATTCATGCAAATAGAGAACCCTGTCCTTCCTATCGTATGTAGATTCTGTTCTCTTCTAATGCTCCATAGATTTGAGTGAGGAATAGATTTGGGATTGTTTTAAGATACAAAAATAAACCCCTCTCTCCCCATATTCTAGTGAATAATTTTTCCTTCTTGGTAATAATTATGTATTGTTTATCTAGAATGTGGTTACATAAAATATAATTAGGACAATACCGAGGAGATCAGATTAAAATAAAATTAATTACAATGCAATGGGTGCAGCTGCTTTGTTACATTCCCACTCTACCCACCCATCTTGTACTTGGACCATTTTCTGTCTCTGGTGATAGTACAAACAGCAGGGAAATACAAGTAAATACAACTAAAATGGAGCCACAGTTCACACTTCTGCTAGGTTTAGTGCTCAACCAAATACAGTAACCAATTCCATCTTCATCATTCATCTTGCAATTATTTTTTTGTATTATTTTATTCAAGCATCACTTTTAGGATTGTGGGATTCTCAGCTTCCTTTCATTAAAATGAAGAGGTTTTCAGCAACTAACATTATAAACTGGAAAATCTGAAACCTCAAGCCTCAAAAATGAAAAACCAAACCAAAACACGGGATGAAACAAAAGTCTTAGGATTAAAATCCTTATCATGATTTTTGGTTGACTCATGGGCATTGAACCTGTGAAACTGGCTTTGCCGAACGCTCTGTACTAGCAATTCAAGATGACATATATCAGTTAGAAGTCATTTTTGGAATCTGAAGGGCCAGCAATTTAAAAGCTAGTGCTCTGAACAAGCCACAGCAACACCCATAAAGTAAAAAAAAAAAAACAAAAAACAAAAAACAAAAAACAAAAAACAAAAAACACACAACACTGGAACTTTAAAAAAAATGTGTTTGGACAACATGATGGTGCCTGAAAATTCATGAGGTATACATGAAAGATTTTTGTACCACTGTAATCTAATAATGTGCTATCCTTGGATTTTTTTGTACCAGAACAAGTTATTCCTCTGTGCTGCGTTAGAATGAAGCTGAGCTTGCAGTGAGTTATAGTGTGGTTTGGTTTTACTTGTGCAATGCATCAGCCCTAGGGCTGGCATCCTAATGAGGACAAGAACTATGCTTTCATACAAAGAGGACTAGTTCCCCCTCCAGTCTGTTCAAAATATTGTTCAGTGCTTCAAGCACACCATAGCTACAGACCCTACTAGTTTCTCGCGGTAATTAATACAAATGATACAAAGTGTAAGTCAGTATGCTAAACGTTTGGTGACCTCATTCCACATCACAGTAACTACTCCTAATTATTTACAAGAATCGCCACCTTTCGCTTTACTAGTGCTCCTTGTCTTCAGCCTGCCATTTGCCCTTGTGCTTTGGAGAACCACTAACAAAAAGTCGAGCGACTTGCCCTGCATCTGCTCCGGGTCGTTCCTCAGAGCTTGACCCTGCTGTGGGGTACACCCGGCCTGTGACTGCTTACAGCAGGCTGCCAGCAATGAGCCATAAATCATTTCTGATATGTACAACATGACCGTCTCAGTGCACCCCAAAGTTCTTACCTTCTCAGTCTGCTTGTTCTGGCATTGGGATTTGGGATTTTAAATCCCCAGGCCAGGGGCTAGCCTGAAGGGAATTTATTTTAAAGGATCTTAGTATAACATGTTCACCTCTGATACCCCAAGCATATCACAGCTAAGTATCATCTTGGGCTAAAAATGCCCAGAAGTAGAAGGTTAACGTAGCAGCGGTTAGAGCGATTCCTTACTGTAAGAGGAGTTATTCTGTATAGCAGCTATCTCATCCCAAGGTAGAGCTAGACAAGAGCTGTAAGAAAACAAATTCATTAGAATGAAAAGGGTTCCCAGAAATACAACTCTTTCATGGGCACTGCTCACAGAAAAGCTTCTCAGCTTCAGGTGGCAGTCCTTAGCAAGACAGATGACAAGCACAGGAGAACCGCGCGATTACGACACATACCTGGAATATGAGAGCTCTTCTGGGCTGTGTTATGTGAAAAACTTCCAACAATCTGCTACATTTTGGCAGGGCGTGGGAAAAAACTTACATAGCACAAGCTTTTGTCTTGTTCTTCAGGAGAGAATTCACCCCATTTCCATATTAAAGCTTACATTAAAAATGGGAGAGATAATTGAAGCTGTGGAGGAGGAGGGAGAAAAGCCACCTTTTCCACAGGGAGAACAACAACAGGTCAAGTATTTGGCATACCAAGGCACCATCCCCTCTGCCTTGGGTTCTTGGTGTCTTCCTTATCTAATGCCCCTGCTACTCATTTCTACCAGCATGTTAATGACAAAACTGTGTGCCTATCACTGGCAGTTCAGATGCAAAAAAATAAGCTGGTCAATGCCCCAGAGTTTATGAGAAGGGACAGAGCATTTTGACAGTACTACAGAGCAGTTAAGTCACAAGGAAAACAAGATTATTTTATGTTGTTTCTATTTCAGCCTGGGCAGGACTAGGTTACAGCAAGTCTTGACAACCCTCCTTGTTCAAACACAGGTCTATTTGCTTTAATTAAAAAGAAAGCTAGGAAAAGAGTTAAAACTATGAAATTGTTGACTGAGGATGAATCTATGTCCTTGTTTCTCTCTTTGCTGCTCTCCTGTTACTCTCATCCTGGATAATTCTTCTATTAAATACTTTACATTTAGACTGAGGAGCGGGTACTGAGGGTCTTAGTCCCTTCTTCCTATTTGGAGGACTACTGTAACAGAAAAAGTGATGTCCTGTGCTAATACCTAACTAGAGGAATTCAGCAGGCAGCCTCTAAACCACTAATCTGAATGTAATCCAGCTATACCTTGGAACAGCACCACAAAGGCAAAGCGGGAGTATTCTTCCTCACTGATACACGTGCATTTATTTGAGTTATTAGCTGGGAAATTATATAGGTTCATAAGATCACTGTTTCCTGAATAGCCGCAAATCCATACATACAAAGATTGGGAGACTGTTGTGCAATTTGATTTACTTTATTGAGTAATAGTCTGATAGCTACAATAATGAATTAGAAGAAAAAAAAAAAAAGGAAAAAAAACCCAACCAACCCCCTCCAAAAAAAAACCCCAAATCCATATTTCCCCACATTTTGGGAAACAAGCTGAAGAAAACATTCTACACTGTAGAAGACAGCTGTAACTGCTGATATCCATGCTTTGACATTGGAACTCAGCAACTGCAAGTCTGCAGCGTACAGACCTAAAGCCTCAACCGAAAGAGGCTTAATAATAATAACATGGATATATCACCACTGGGAAGATGTTAAAATGTTAACAAAGATTCTGGGATACCAATCTGGTATAATCAGCAACATACTGGGTTCCTCTGAAAGATGTGGCATTTCTCCTTAAGGTCAGCTTTTAGAGAACTTTGAAAAACAATGTTTTAAACTGATTACTTACAGTACTCCTTTGCTTGCAGAAAAGCACAAGAATTATAGTTCAATAAAAACTGAATAGATGATCACTTTTTTGACTGGATTTGATTAGTTGCATAACTTTGGCAAGATTATCACAGTGTGATCCAGTTAAGCTTTCAGGATTATACGAACACCAGCACCAAATTAATCTTGGAATCAGACAACTGAGATACTTATGCACTCTCATACATCTGACCAATTCTGTAGTCTCTCCCAGTCCCACTGCTTCAGTTAGCATTTGATAGTGCAGTATTTTATGCCACTGACAAAGCAACACAATCTGGACAGATTCCTGGCTTCTCTCTCCTTGCAAGAATAGCATGCCACCTTGTTGAACCCCCGAGGATGCAAGCTGGGATTATTCTACATAAAGTCTCCCTTTGTGGCATCTGAAATAAAAACCTTTCCCCCAGAACTGCCACTGTTTTGATAGTGAATTCCATGCCGAGTTGTACAACTGGTTACTCAGTTCTTTGGCTGATTTTAAGAATTGCATTTAGAAGTTACTCTACATTAGAGGCATTTAGAAAAGACATTTATACCTGGTATTGGTACTCTTTCAAGTACTCTTTTAGTCTTGTTGGTAATGGCAGCTCCCAGATCTGATTTGTACATTTGTTTATAGTTATTCTGCAGCGGTGTTGCAGAGACGGAGCAGACGTATAGAGAGGTTTGTTCAAGTAAAGATGAACTGTTCCATTTGAAGGTGTTTCGGTTCTGTCCTTGCACATAAGAACATAGTACTCAATCAAATGCACGACACTGTTGAACTGTTTAAGTCTAGATCTGACACAAGTGATAGAGTCCAGTCTAAACTTGCCATCTTGATATTCTATACGTAAATTAGTCGGTCCTGCTGATGTTTTTACAGAAATAGTCAGTAGATACTCTGAATGTGAACTATCCCTAACCAAGAAGGTTCCCTCAGGGGCATCCTGTAATCTCTCTTTGGCTTCAGCAACAGTCATGTTGCCCCAGTACCACCCTGTTAAAAGAGACAAAGAAGGGTTTTGTTTATTCCTGTTTGTTTGGGTTTTTTTGTTTAAAAAACTGCTCTTTAGTTGATACGCCTGTAATAACCCATTTCCTTTGTTGTTTGAAAGCTACAGTCCTGCAGGCATTGTACATATTTATTTGCTATTTAAATTCATTTGCTTTACAATGCGTCTCGTTTTGACAGATCCTTCCAGGTCACTGTTCATTTTCATATCTGTGCATACACACGCACAAACTTTCCTGCAGCGTCCTGCGAGGCTAACGCCGAAGCCGCAGACCCCACGGACCGCCCGTAAGGTAGCGGGGACGCGCCCCGCGGCTCCGCGCTGCGCACACGCCGGGGCGAGCGCTGCGCCCGCACGGCACACGGTGGCAGCCCGCAAAAAGCCCGCTTTTGTGAACCCTTAGCAGGCTGTTGTTGAAATGAGCTTCCTTTAGCAATCAGAAGCAGACAGGGGTAAGAAAACAACTTCGGCGGTGCGGCTGCCGTCCTAGCGGGGAGGCGATGAAGACAAAAGCCCTTCCCTCCGCCCGAGGAAAAGCCCCGCGCCCTGCGGAGCCGGGCAAGCTGCCGCCACGCCGGCAAGCAAAGCGCAGGTACGCGGGGCCCAAGGGATGCGGTGGCGCCGCCGCCCGCTCCCCACGCCGCGGCCACCCCGCCCATCGCCCGCTCCCCCTCCCGGCCCGGCGGGGCTCCCCGCCGCACCGCTCCGCCTCCCCCGGGACGGCGGCGCGGCGGGCGGCAGCCCTGGACACTCCGGCGAGCGCCGCCGCCCCGGGCGCTCCCCCCTTCCCGCCCGGGCGCCCGGGCTTACCTGCTCGCCGCAGCTCCTCCATAGCCGCGGCCAACTGCGCCGCCTCACAGGACTCCTCGGCAACTGGCGTCGCCGCCTCGGGGTGCCCCCAGCGCGCCCGGGAGCCCTCGGCGCTCTCCAGGGACTCGGCGGAGCGCAGGGTCATGGGGGGGAGACGGCGACGACGGGCGCGGCCCCGTTCGCACGCAGGTCGAGGGCTGCCCGCGGGGAGAGGGCTCCGCTTCGCCGCCGCCGCGGTGCTCAGCGCCGCGCCGGGTGCATGGCCCCGGTCCCCGGGCCGGGCGCCGCCTGCGAGCGGAGAGAGAGCGTGGTTAGCGGCGAGCCCCGCGAGAGGCGCTCCCGACGCAGCCCGTGCGTTTCTGGCGCTCCCGCTTCGGAACTTCCCAGCATCCAGAGGAGGGACCCGAGGCGAGAGATCACCTCCCGGCGGAGCGGGGGAGGGACATCTCCTCCCCGCCGCCCAGCCTGCCCCCGGCTCCCTTCCGCCGGGGACGAGGCGGAGGCGGCGGCCCGCGAAGGTGGGCTCCCTTTATCGCAAGAGTAACTCCGCTGATGCGCTGCTCCCTCCGCCGCGGTAGGCGACCCCGGCCGGCAGCGGTGGGGAAAGGGCGTTTGGGGAGGGAGGAGGTCGCGGGGGGAGCCGAGCAAGTAAAGGTGCCAGTGAGAAGGGGTAACCGGGGAGCGGGGCAGGTCGCAGCCCCGGCGCCGCCCGGGTTGCACGCCGCGGTGCGTAGGAACGGCACGGCACCGGTGCGCCTTTCAGTAAGGTCATACGCGAAGCCGTACCTCTAGGAACGGGAGCCTGGCGTGAGCCGCGCTCCCGGGGTGGGAGCGAGCCTCTCCGGGGCAGCGGCGAGTCCGGGGGCTCCGGGGGGGGTGCGCGGACAACGCCGGCTGCTGGGGCTCGGTGGCCGCTTGGGCACGGGAAGGGGCAGCGCAGCGGAGGGCGCGATATATTTAGCACGGGGCAGGAAACGTGCTTTTCCCGTTCCATTAAATGCTGATACTATTAAAAAAATTACCATTCCGCTCAGCTGGATGGGGACGGGAGGGACAAAACCAGCCTTTCGCTGTCCTACTGTCACGCCGGTGGGAGCGACGCGAAGCCGGGCAGCACAGGGAGAGCCTCGCTAGTGCTCCCTGGGGAGGGGGCTCAGGAGGAAAACTGGGACCCCCGCCGGTGCTTGCGAAGCGGGCGGAGTCTCTACCCCCAGGTGGGCAGCAGCCGCAGGTGAGGGGTTATGCCGAGGTGGCTCCTCCCGTCACAAGTGCCGCGGCGGCGCTCAGAAACTTTTCCAAATTAAACTTTATTGGCAGCCGATAGGTTGCTCTGCCGGGTTTCTATCGCAACATATGCAGGCAACCACCTGGCAAAGCCCATCCCCGTCCCCATCTCCCCCGCGCCAGACCTCCCGCCGCCGGTTCGGGCACCGGGCGCAGGTGCGCCTGTTACCGGAGCGGCGGCGGGCGCGGGGACGCCGGCTGCAGAGCCCCGGCGCAGGTGGAAGCAGCCTTGCCGGGGGTGTCCGGGCGCGACCCGTTGCGAAGGGAGCTTAGTGAGGACGGAGGGTTTGCGAGGCGGCGGCAGCTAGCTGCAGCGGAGCGTCCCCCGGCAGGGACGAGGAGCGGCGGAGCAGGCTGCCTCCGGCGTCGGGGGAGCCTCCATCCCGCCTGTCGGCAGCTCCGTCCCAGGGGCAGGGCGGCGAGCTCCCCGCTCTCGAGGAGCGGCGGGGCACAGGGGGACGGCGACGGGACTCACCCGAGGTCGGCGGGACGGGGCTGGGGCCGCCGCTGCCGCCGCCTGGAGGTGTGGGGGGATCAGGTTGTTCTCGCTCCCGGCGGCGTTGAGGGGGGGGTTGATACGGGGCAGCCGGGGAAGAAGCGTCGGGGCTGCGCTCGGGCAGACAGACAGGCTGCCGCTGCCTGAGGAGGATGGTGCTCCTGGGGAAACAAC
>KZ505683.1:599462-621833 GCA_002844005.1 Limosa lapponica baueri | reverse complement strand
ATCGGGGAGGAGGGGGTGGAGGGAAGCCTTTGTTATCAAAGAGATAAATGAATATGTATTAGACTGGACGGTCTGGCTGAGGGAGCGGGGCAGCACCGGCTCCCCTGCACCGCAGAGAGCTCCCACAGGGACACTCCCCGTCTTGGGTCGTAGTCCCCAGTAACTCCTGAAATTCAACGTTTCTTTTTCAAAAAAAAAAAAAAAAAAAAAAAGAGACCGTGGAAGACAGTTCCCGAAGGCTTTTGTAATAGATATTTAGAATTTTTAAACGTAAGGTGAAGAGCATGTAGAGTTAATAGTTCTCTTAAAAAATAAGTTCTGTATTTAGTAACTAAGCAGATTCATCTGAGGGGGAAAAAAATTACTTTGTTAAGTGAATTGGTCAGTATGGTTTCATCTGTTTGTAATGCCTGGGTGCTTTTGAATTTAATTTATTCAGTTCATGAAAAAAGGTGGTTTTAATCACCGACAGCACCGCAGATTTGAAATGAGGTTTGAGGAACAAACATTGGCTTTCTTACTTAAGCATTCTCAGAAATGGTTTAGAACAATTTAGGTCTTGAAGGTCATTCTTGTTCCTGTTTTCATCCATGCAATTCGGATAGTCTCAGATTCAGCCTCCAGTGGCTCTTGTGGAATCCCTACAAGTTTTTCATTGGGTAGATGAGAAGAGGAGAGAGAATATGTCTGTGTCCTTTGAAATTTAGTTGACAGTTCTGCTACCACTGGTGTGAGAGCTTGCGTAAAATCTGATTTACTTTTTCAGAATTGCACTGGCTTCATTATGCTCAGAAGAGGAAAAAAAAAAAGGAATACAGATCTATTTTTATCACTAAAGTAATTCCCTATATGTATATGCAGGCACTGAGCTTTTGCTCAAAAATATGTAATTTTGATACAATAGTGTTCAGATTAGGACTATTCCCTCAAAGGTCACTAATTCATCTTGGAGAAATGGAATGCATCTTGTCTAGATACAGAGCTGCGTTTTTGCAGCTTTGCTGTAGTTCTCTTTCCCTGTGTTATTTATTAATGGCATTTTTATGTGGATAGTATCTCAAGACTTCCTTTGCTTCTGCTCTTTATTCGTCACTTGAAGTCATAATAATTTGTTTCTAAAACCACAGCTGGCTGCTATAAAGGCAGAGAGAGGAAGACCATGATTTATGTGGTGAATGAGAAACAAGAACAGAAGAATGTAATAAATATTTGTTACTTAAAACTTCAGGTATTGTTATGAAAAAGGCAGAATAAAAATAAAATAGGCAGTATATCAGCAGGATCTTTCCTAAACAGAGTTCTGTCAATTTTTTTTCATGAGAAGTTAATGTCTTTTAAAAATAGTACTAAAGATCTGATAAATTTACAAGAGTAATGAAATTAAAACTTAAAAACTGCAAATCGATCTTTAAATGACACTTTTGGCACCTCATAAGAGTACTTTGGTTCACAGTTACCTTTATTCTCTGGTATGAGACTTCTGTAAGTACTATAGGCTCAGTGGAATAAGTTAGTATTTCACTGTTTCTTTCAACAATGTTAGTTAGCTGGTTTTCTCCTCTGCCTGCGTGAGTCTTTCACACAGTCACAGGGGAGAAAAAATAATTTTTAAGTGTAAGAAAAGGTGATTAAATTAAATTACTTTGGGGATTATGGGCCACATGTGGTGCATTAAACTACTTTAAGCTACTTTTTAGCTTCTTTGGCATTAGGATGTTTAATACATACTTGGTCTGCCTTAAGTGTTTTACTTTATAAAAAATTAGAATGGAGTAGGAGAAAGATGTGAAATGGAGAAAGAAAAGAAGCAGCACTGAGATCTCAGATTCTGAAAACTTAGCTTCCCATCAAGTAAACAAAGTAAGTTTTTTTAAACAAACAGTAATTCTTCGAAACAGAGTCACTAATAAGAAGAGAAAATCAGTTTATACAAATAGGGATTTAAAATTTGTAAGTATAATTCAAGCCAAGTACTTTATTTATTTTTAGTCTGTATGTTTTGGGGTAGCAATTCTGGGACAAATATTGCCTGTATGTATACAGTTATGAATTCTTCTGAGCCAGTTTTAGAGGCATATCACCCAACTGGAGATGAAAGGCACAAACTTACGGAATCTCTGATTTCTTTTCCAGATACTTTCTTCTGTGCATGAATGTTTTGGTTGGGGTAATATATCATCCATATATTAGATATTTTTAATCGAGATTTATACTAGTAGTGAAAACATGAACATTAAGAATTAAGAGTTCTTGAAAAATCACAAGCAGAATTTATTATGTTTCTGACTTGTTTTCAGATGTGTGTGCTCAAAAAGAGAAGGGGAGGGACGAGTGGATTTATTTTGTATTTTTCTTTTAGGCAAAAATCCCTTTCATGACCAAGGAAGGAGGCAGCAACGTTTTTACAATTGCCTGAAGTGCCTGTTGCTAGAAATGCTTTTCACTTTGTTCCTGAAAAGTATGCCAAATTTACTGGAGAGCTAGCACGCTGATTTATTTATATAATATGACGTGAGTGGAGGAGGGGGTAATGAATTTTTGGCTCAGCTGCTTTTGCTAAATTTGCTTTGATTTGCTGAAAAGGTTTACTGATTTCTTTAGCTAGATTTATCTAGCTATCTGAAAGAATCCAAGGGGCCTTTGCTTGCTCTCCACATCCTCGCTTCCCAAAGATGCAGCACGTAATATCCATTATCATACCATTTGATCAGATAAAATCTGTTTTAGTTAAAAGGCCAGCTATTGCTTATCACATATGTCCATTTATTGACCATATTTTGACAACTGTTTACCTGAACTGATCTAAATAACAATGTATTACTGTCACGGTTCCTCCCTGTCCTGTGATTACAGTGGTCAGAAAGCACATCTGGTTCTCAGACAAAGAAATATGGATATTGAGGTTTTATTTCAAGCAAATTAGAACAAGTTAATTGTAGCTCCGCACCACAAACAAGGTCCACAGTGCGAGCCCTTAGAGAATTTCTCACTAAGCAGTCAGGAGGAAGGTTTGCTTGTTTCACAGAGTTCCTAAAACATAATAAATACAGCAGAGAGAAGACAACTATTTTCATAAATGGGATCACTCAGCTTTTTCCAGCTTCCCAAGGAACAGAATGTTTTGATGAAATAAATTATGATGTATACCAAACAATTTTACTCTTAACCAGCTGCCACCTTATTTCCTGCCATTTTTGTCTATTCAGATATAAATGCTTTATCTTTCTTGAGAAAATACATTTGGTAAAAGAGAATATTCAAAAATTCAGTGAATAATACCTATGAATCAGTGGTGGTCTAAAAGAAAACCAGCACTTGTAATTTGAAAGCAAACCATCAAGAGATAGCCCTATGAGAGCAGTACTTTGAAATAACTTCCAGATTATTTTCTTTCAGGGAAGGTTGGAAAAAAGAGGAAGGATCATTTCCTTCAGTTCAGTGGATAGGTAGATGGATAATCACCGCCAAGCATGAAACTCTGACCATAAAAAGATGGCATTTAAATCCTTCTCTCATCATGTGCTTTATAGTATTTAAAACTTACAGTAGTATGTAAAGGCCTCAACTGCATTGAGTAAGAAGTTATCTAGCCATACTTAGGATCTTCAATTAAAAACATTAAATGTAGTGCTTTTTTAGCTTCTCTAAATTACTATTTACAGTTTAAAGTAAAAAAAAACAAAACAAAAAGTAAAAATAATTTTGCTGGACTTGTTAAGGAAAAGTTGAATGTGGCGACACAAGGTATGAAGTATAAAAAAGATAATTTACACAGCAGTTTTTACCTTATAATGTGTTAGGCTTTGTTATAAACAGTAAGCAGAATTCTGTTCTGCCCCTGTTATTCTGTGAACTATGCAATTTCCCTCTGCCTAGAACTAGCTAAATATTGCTGAAAGTTACCCGAGGATAATTGGTAAATTTACATGCTTTGACAGCATTTTCTTCCGTATCATGCTTCCTTTTTATGAACACGATAGAAAAAAAGACTATGTGCAAGAACCATTTTGATAGCAGTCATTTTAAACAACTACTAGGAGAATATTTGCTATGGATTTTAATATTCGGATTACAGTATAAGTTGCTGTGACTGTAATATTTATTTACCTTGATTTTTTGGCTGAGAAAGCATGTCTGTGCCTGAGGAAGAGTGTATAGAGAGATATATATACGCACATACACCTATACACACACACATTCACAACCACCCTCTTTGAAGTTCTGGATTTTTTGAGAAATGTATATTCTTGTCTTTGTTTTAGAAAAATCCTAGAGATAGCACAGCTGAAAGCACTCTGAAATCTTGCATTCTCCTTCTAGATGCTGCCAGAAAAAATAAGCCTTTTATGCTTGAGGAGGCTTGAGAAGTTTTCTTGCCAGTTGCGAGTCCTACTTCTCAAAGTAAAAGAGAGCAAGTAATGTCTGTGAAAAAAGTTTTCCTGACAGACGGCATGCAGGCAGCAATCCTGGGCTCTGCCAGTCCGTAAGTAATGAAAGTTCCTTTGTTGGCGAATATTCAGTTCTGAAACTAATAAGGAAAATTAAAACAGGTGATGCAGTGGCTATCTCCAAAGGAGAGAGTTTTGAGTGCAAAAGTAAAATGAAGATGAAGAAGAAACTGGGTTATATGTCTCTGAATAAATGGTCTCCCATCAGAAAAAGATTAATTCTAAACCACTGTTCTAGTTCTTTTATTAAAGATGGTTTAATTCACCCAGAGCTATTTGGCCTTGAGGATGAATTCCTACAATTAAGTGTTTATGATTGAAAGTGCTGCCATGGAAAGCAGACAGATGAATATCATTTCAGGAGTACTGTGAATCATTAAATGAGTTGTAGAACCTTTTCCTGGGCATGAGCCAC
Organism: Limosa lapponica baueri; assembly: GCA_002844005.1. Classification (NCBI taxonomy): domain Eukaryota; kingdom Metazoa; phylum Chordata; class Aves; order Charadriiformes; family Scolopacidae; genus Limosa; species Limosa lapponica. Next base: position 616,970 of record KZ505683.1, on the reverse strand, counting down.
TTTTAAATTTCAGACTAAGGCTATAATAGACTTGAGCATAAGGCCTGACATGTTGCTGTATTTAGGAGTTTGAATAACAGGATAATCAACGTGTACTAATGTGTTCATATAATTTTAAACTTCTTACAGTTAATTGAAAATATGCTGCCTGTGGTATGTCTGTATGCTGCTCAGACCAAATACATTTTTCATTAAGTGTTAGCGTCAGGTAATGAACTTAACCTACCTCTGACATGTTGGCTTCTTTTGGTTCAAGACAGGCATGGCTGCTTTCCCTGCTTCAGCATAAAGAGAGGCTGGATGCGGAATGTCATACAAACCTGAACAGATGACAAGAAAACAGTGCTAGCTGCCAACTACCTTCCCTCTCTTTATTTATCATGATTAGTGCTTGGGTGTTTCTTTGTCAGGAAGGCTCAAGGCATCATCCTACAACTGATTGGCATGTTGGGAGTGGACGTAAACTGAAATACAGGCCAGACAGACAGACTGGCATTTTTTGGGCTCAACAGAGGAAACAGACACGGGGCTACTCTTCCTGGTTAAGGAAAGAGCATTGGTCCACAGCTTGCCTTTTCTTGGCTCTGCCTGCCCATTCCCAGGATTGCTTGCCCCTCCTGTAAGCAGTTTTGCCAGGTATGTAGAAATTAAGGTCAAACAGTACCAGACAAAATTGGATAGACTGCTCGAGGCAGTTACTGTCTCCCCTTATGCTGTACCTGAACCATCCTTCCCATGGCTCTGGCAGAGCACTGTCTGTAGCAGGGGTGAGAAATTAACTCACGCATCTCCTAAACAACTCCGGCTTTCAGTCTGGTGAGTTAAGATCAACCCCAGTTGAAACTGGCTCAGAATTCTGGTGTGGCTCAGAACTGTGGTCATTCAGGAGCAGCTTCATGAGCTGGTTTGGTCGTGAGATGGCAAATTCTGTCATGGGGTGGGGTGAATGGTTGAGGATGAGAGTAGTAACTCCTTCAGCCATCTGATTTTAATCCCTTACCATATGTGACTTGAAGTCCTTAGATGCCCTCTACTGCCATATACCAGAATTAACAGATGGCTCTGTGTAACCAAATTCAGATTTGCTGAAGTTTATTATCTCTCTGTCTTCATAAGTGAATGGGGGAGGGGAAATAATGTCCATAATTATTACAAAATACACAGAGCCTTTTATAAAGTGTGAGTTTGGGCTAGACATCTTTTCTGACTTCCAGTGCCATTGCCCTGTATTTCAAAATTTTAACACTATTTTTAGCATTCTCTTCAGAGCTCACTTCTCTGATAAATTATCCCTCTGGGAATAAATTTGATCCAGAAAGATGCCTGAGGCACAGCAGAATTTTTCCCCGGCATTTCAGGCCACATCATGCTAGACGGAATGGTGCTGCAAAACCTGCTGCTGTAGGTCAGTCTCTGTTCTGAAAAGGACCTGAAGGATGCATTTAGCCATCAGATGTATCGTTTGCATGAGACAGAATGGGGGGCAGGAGTCTATATCTAAAATGGAATAAGAACGAAATTCCGGTCCCATGTTTGCCTGTGTTAGGACAGATTTTGTGTGCTGGCAGACACAGAGCAATCCCAAGTCAAACAGAACTAATCCTGGAGGGAATCACTCTACAGGCTCTAAGGATCAAGTGTTTCTGTGCTGCTTGAGCTTTAGCTGTGTTGGTTGTGTCATCTTTTCCCTTCTATAAGGAAAACCCAGCAGAACAATCCCACCTTTAATTCCCCAGCCCAGGTTCCTAATGCTGATTTGACTGAGTGGGTTTGGTCCAAATGAAATTAGCAGCCACGTTTTGTGTACATTTTTAAACATGTCTCACCTTTTCTGAGGACAGTCTGTTACTGGTCGTTTTACTCTAGGTGGTTGTCAGTGATGTTACAGAAAGAAGTAGCCATGGAGGGAGGGAGCATGAGTTTTCCAGTGGAACACGTGGTAGTGGGGATCTCCTGCAGGTAAGCGAAGGGGGGACATGTACAGAGGACATGCAGGAGGGCCTCTGCCAGTCCTATACAGGGTTCATTGAAGTGGGGAGCTTTCACACGGTGCTTTCTTTTCCCTCCAGCACAGCCCTCCACTGGCAGGCACACTGGTCTAGAATATGCTACTTACATTTTTCAGGAGCTTTTGTAATTTTTCCAAAACATAATCTCAAACTAACGGAAGTCCATAGCAAAATCTTGTTGTGAATGGGGGCTTTGTTCTATGAGACTATTTCTGAAAACACCTGGCCCTCTGTTAGCCATCGTATAAAAGGCTGAAACATTAATTTGTTCATATGCTTTTGTTTTCAGCATGTTCATTCCTTCAACCCCCTGCCTTTGTCCAAGAAATACATGAAGCTCTTCAAGACCTTCTGGCAGGTGGGCTGCCTGATGGTATAAATTGGTATAGCTTCACAGATTTGCCACCATGTGGCACCAACGATGTGGTCCATTGCATATATTTTTACTAGATCCACATTTTTCCAATTTCTTTGTGTTCTTTCAATGGCATTTATTTTTCTGTCCATCAGGGAGTGGAATCCTGTACCCAGAGGATGTAAATAACAGCTGTTTCCACTCAATTTGCATTTATATGCTTAACACTTCAAAATAGATTATTTCTAGAAGCTTTCACAATCTAGTCAAAATTCCTACTTAGTCAGAGGTACTAGTGAGATGTTAATGAAATCCCTTTGGGCTGGCTGATGGAAAAGATGCGGCAACAATGAAATTCCCCAAACGACTGATACGTTAGGCTGCTGACAGTTAATCTTCAACAATCAATTGAAGCTTATCTTTTAATCTCCCTGGGCATTTTCAGGATCAGTTCCTTGGGCTGTTCTAAGGGGGCAAGAGTATGCCAGGTAAGGAAATGAATTGTTAAAAGACCTGTGCTGAACTGGTGGTGTATTTCTAGCAAAATTAATTTATCGTATGAGTACAGCTTAAAAGAAAAAACAAAAAACAAAACCAACAACACCTGGCAAGCAATTTAAAGTGAATATCTTATTTGCCAGTGTCACAGATTTTTAAATAAATAAACTCCTTATGTTCTGAGAGCAACCAAAACACAGCTCTTTGTTTTTTATACCACTATTTTCTTTTGTTGACATTTCACTAACCCTGAAATGGAAACACAACATTTTTATTTAGTAATGCTTAAATGAAGATTTTAAGAATTATGTCCAATTACTGGGTTTTTTCCTCCAGAAAACTTTGAAAGCCTTTCACCTCATTATTTTGCCAAATGCCTCAACTTGAACCATTTCTTTAGATTTCTTTGATCCTCTGAAGGCTGAGAATTACAGAACATTGACATTTAGTGACCTTTGGTGTGGTTCATTTACTCCGATATGGACTGTTGAAGAAGATGCTTGCTCCTAAGTCCAGATTCTGTCTGAAGTTATAGAAATGCACTTTCTTCGCTGTGTGTTTGTTTATCCAGAAGAAAAAATCCTTTTGTTTTTACAGGAGTCTCAACTGGAGCATCTCTGAACTGGACTGGACAATCTTGATGACTCAAGTTGCTTGGAGAGAACAGTAATTATGCGTGTGAGTTGCTGTTCTTGCTGATCTCGGTAAGCCTGTACCAGACTCATTCAGATTTAGTAGTCTGAACAAAGACCATCTGAGTTCAGGTTATGCGTAAAAATGATGTGGGTCCCAACTACCTTATTTCAGAGGATGTGCTTGTATTTCTAAATAAGGAAAGTCCCTGCTGCCAAGAGGCTTGGCTTATATTCACACTAGCTGGGGCTAGTTCCTTCTAGAGTAGACTCCTACACTGGCATCCCACAGTACTCCTTGGACTCTTTCTGGTCCCCCTATACCCCAACATGTAATTCTAATTTTTTCTCTATCTTTTTCAGTTTGAAGTATCTGAAATGATGTGAAACTGTATACTGCAGCCTGTGAGAATGAAGCTTCCCTAGCATGAAGGTGCGAGTATGTATTGCATGTTTTGGAACGTGGTAATGTTTGTGGGTGCACAGTCAGCTTGAGCTGTTTAGAAGAGCATGTAGGATAAAAATCAAGCAAGATGTGATCTTGGGAGCAGTGCTTGGTATGAACTCTCCCTGCAGGGGTGCTCAGCCATTGCTTTGAGGAGGGATGGGCAGAACAGGGGGAAGTAAGGAAGAGGTGTGGGCATCAGCAGCCAGAGCTTGAGGTTGCTCCCCAGCCTGCAGCAGTAGGGACGTGCTTGGGGGGACCCCGAGTACCAGTTTGCTGCTGGGGACCACCTGCCTGAGGTAAAGAATAGAGATAGGTATTTTGAATGCAGGATAAATGCTTCACTCTTAAAGAAATACAAGACTTCTCATGTATCATTTCCAAAGTCACGAGTTAAAATCTCGGTCATATTTAAGCAAAACACTCACCTAGATCCAGCAATTCAAGGTTTTGCCCTCAGTCTGGACAAGCACTGTGTAGGCACTAAGCACAGCTGCTCTCCATCAGGACTGCCACTGCCCTTCTCTTCACAGACCATTGTGTCACCTTTCAGCCTCACCAGTGGCCTCTTTGGGTTCATTTCTAATATTTTTCTTCAACAAATATGGCCATATAAAGTCCATGAATTGTAACCCATGCAGCCAGCATACAGCATGTTTATTTTAGATTTGAACATAAAAATACATGCTCTAGAAAGGGAATTTCTCTGTTGTTTTTCTTATCTCTGGTTATGGTGCACTTACCATGAATTTTGTTTGCACTGTGCCTTTACTCTGGATAGGAAATCCTTTTTCTTAATCCAATTCTAAAGTTTGTGGAACTTGTTGCCACCCTCAGTTTCCCCATCACTAATGCCAGGATTTTAACTGTACAAAAAACAGCATGGGGGAAAGGGAGTTTTATAAAGATATGAGGTGTTCTTGCAAAATAACAAGTGAACCCATACTTAAACCAGACAGGATTAAAAATTACAAAATAATAAAAAATATGAAGAGGGATATGAAGCCCTATGTTATCGTATACTGACCAACTGTTAACTAATTAAGGGTCAAGGAGAATTTTTTCCTGGTATTAGTTTATTATTCAATTGAAATCCCCCGTGTGTCTTAACTAAGGCAGGAGGTGAAGAGGATGCGGCTCTGATCCAGTATAATTCCTACAGATGTTGACTTCAGAAAAATGCTACTGGCTTATTATTTGTTTAAACAAACACAACAAATTTGAATGAGAAAGACTAGCAATATTTAAGAAACACTAATCTTTATATGAAACTATAAAGCTCTGTTTTGCCAGCGTTACTAAGTAGGAAATAAATGTTTGTACAGTAGGTTCATACTTTAATAGTTTTACTTAGGTTAGTTTTTATTCTATGCTATAATTGCTTAACATAGTAGCCTAATTTAATAGTCACTTTTCACTGTTCATTTAAATTTTCTGTGATACTTACATGGTTAAATTTTTATTAATTTTGGCACAAGAGACATTAAAAACCAGCTCTTTCAGATTTTTTTTTCTGTGCTCTCTCATATTTTGCTGGTAGGGAGATTCTTTTGCTAAGGAATTGTAAACCTGGGCAGCAGTCAAAGCTGGCCTTATTCAAAACGGTAAACTGCCTCTGACCCAAGACTGTTTTTCATCTTGACAAGCAGTAAAGCTGAATATAAGCACAACTGTTTTCTGTATTTAATACTCCTTTAATTTTTCAGAAAGACTAGTTGGCAACGTTTCTCAGTGTTATAGGCCATTCCAACCTTCTGTGGTGCCTCTAGGTGATGAACAACTTTGTGATACACTGATTATCATTTCTCACCTACATCATGACACTGAATAAAGTGGTACCTTGGGCCATAAACTTTTACATCCCTAGAAGGCAGGCAATGCAAAGCTGCTGACCAGACGTGCTCTTTAGTTCACGCAGCTTCCACACAGCTCCTGCCTTCTGACCTGCAGTCTCCTAACAGCTGTAGTTACATATAGTGGAACTAACATTCTGTGTAAATTGTATTTAAACTTGCAGATAATTCTGTGCAAATTACCCCATAAATTATCATTTATTGTGTTCATTTTTCTAGAAGTACCTAGAGGTAACAGTTGGGATCATGAGCTCATTAGAAGAGATGCTATGAAGATAGATAAAGTAACTATGTTATTTCTCCTGTGACTACACACCAAATGAAACAAAAAAGTAACAGCTTGAGTATTATCTTTTAGCATTGGAGGGTTGATTAAATATAAGGAGGTGAGATTAAAATCCGGTGATTTATTCAAAATTACAAATAAAATGTGTGTGAATTAATCTATACAGAAAACAAAGAGTTCCTATATATGAACTACCTGCTATTGAAGGTTAGCAGAAACAGCAAATACATTTTTATCTTAAGTGGAGTATTCTTCTTTTTCATATATGCTCTCTTACATTAAAAAAAAACAAAAACCAAAACCAAACACTAAGACTGCTTTCATTTGCTCTGATACAGGCATCTGAATCTCCACTAAACTTCATCCGCCCTTCACAGATGAGAAGGAAGAAGCACCTCCAGAGAACAGTATGTGTGACACATTCCAGAAAGTAAAATCTTAAAATAAAATCAGCTGCCTTGTATAGGTACATCTTTTGTGTGTCAATTGACTATAAGGGGAGCCTACAAAGATTACCTCAGGCTTAGATGTCTAATTAGTTGCTGTCTCAATCTTAGCAATGAATCCAACTTTTATGTATTGTAGGTACACAATTTGCCTGATGTTTATTCTAGTGCTTGGCGGGCTTTCAGTCAATTTTAATATACTCTAGCATTAAAACAAAATATACATCCTCCATTACAGCAGAGGAATGCAGTCTGCATCTATTTGATCTCTTCATTATATAACTCTGTACTCATTTTGAGGCTGGAATGATCGTGTGAGCAACTACAGCAGAGCAGCTGCTGGAATTCATAAAGATGGGAATAACTGAGAAAAGCCATGTTGGCTTTAAACAGTGATCATTACTGTGACTTAGAGCAGAGCTGCAGCAATTACTTCTTCTGGTACAGCAGAATTTAGACACGGCAGCTGAAATTCAGACCTATTACAACAGTAAATGGACATGAAGGGGACTCTCCTCTAGGGCTGAAAAACTGGAGGGGTGGGAAGGGAAGGAGGGAGGGATGGATGGATGACTGCTCCCTCCATTACAGTCATGCGGAACTGACACATGAAGATATGACACTTGTCACACAGATGGATTTGGCAGTTGGGTCACATTAGTGCTCCACTGCTGGCTCATTTTTTTCAAAACCGTGGGGGTGAGGCTTTTTTTTGTTTAAGCGTGAACATCCATCTCTGCTATGCACTACAAAAGTCAAATCAGTCAAAGTAAACAGACAAGTCCCACTGGTGAACCTCTGATCTCTTGAATCCAACCACTTTCAGAACTGCTAGAGAGTTTATTTTACAAATGTAATTAAAGAACAGCTTATGCAGGTCTCTCACTGTGTTAAATTTGATGAGATCACTAGATCCCCTAAGGTTTCAGACAAATCCAGTTGAGTTATTGTGCAAGATTGCCTCCTGGTGGTAGAACCAAGAATGTGCAGAACACCATCATTTGCACATAAAAAAGGCAAAAATCAACATGTTTTAAAAGTAGGTTTCCTTTTTTAATTCAGGTCCAACTAGAGGAAGTGAAAGAACTTTCTTCTTGCTGGGACAACAAGTAAACTGAACTGCCACTTAAGTGATCTGAATTGAGGACAATCAGTTGGACGCTTGACTGACAAGAGTTTTCTAATGGCACACTAGCAAGCAGAGCCCAAGAAAACTTCTAGCCAGGTGTTTAAAAAAAAAAAATAAATCAGGAAGATGTACCCAACTGTATATTATCCACAACAATGAGCCTGATAAGATCTGAACACTGCTGGATACAAAGCAAATGGCTACATGCCTAAAATGGGATACAAGGACACCAGAGCAGAATTAACGTGAATTCTGTGCAACTGAAGTTTTCAATTGCAAAGAACAAGAGCAGCAGGAAACAGAAATCCCCAAACTAACTTTCAAATGGATTATTCCCTTGCATAGAAGTTGGACAAGAATCAAATGGATGGATTTCTAATTCCAAGTTTTCAAGTAAAGAGAAACAGATAACGACAGCTTTATGTAGTTGTTCAAGACCTAGAAAATGAGGAGGGCAGCTTGGAATTACTGTGAGAGTAGGATTTTAATTAGGTCATGCTTCAGATGACCCAGGAGAAAACTTTAGTAGATGAGAACATTGAAATATTGACAGTGGCAGCATAATGCAGGGAAAGATTATAAAATACCAATTTTATGAATTAATGTAATAACAAAATGGCAGAGGGTACATGTAGTGAACATGTGTTTTAGGCTCAGTTTCCTAACTGGTCAGAAGAGGAAGTACTTTAAAGATAGCAGCCTAGCACATCATAGATTTTTAGCCCTCAAAATGCCTGAAAAGCATCCAAAAATGTTTGGGAAACATTGAGAAATCCAACATTTCTACAGTGACTGTGGATGCTTGATCATAAACAGGGTCAGACAGACAAGAACAGACAAATGTGGTAACAGAAGGTTTCTGTAAAGCAAAATGTCTTAAGAGTATTAGGCAGCAATAAGCTGGGGGGAAAAGAGGGGGGAAAGCAAATGAAAGTTTAAATTAATCCAAGGATATCTTTTCTTGCACTGGAGTAGAGTCAAAGAGTGACAAATTAGGTCTCGGCTTTCCAAAAATAAAGGGGGCTTGATTTTATGCAGCAGAACTTAACAACACGCTGAACATGAGATACAAACTTCTCACGTACGGACCAGTGTCAGTACCAGGCACTATGAATCGATGAAAAGAGTAAAATTTGTTGTACTACAAATTGCTAGAAACTATTTTTAAAGTTATATTCCAGGCAAAAAAAAAAAAAATTCATGCGATTGAACTTGCAGAGTAAGCAGCGATCCTTTTCACAGACACAACAGACATTCCTTCATGATAGCATGTTTGTTATCACACGAGCGACACATCATAGAACGTGGAGCCAAAATCACTTGGCTGATGTGGGCTTAGACACGGACTGGGCTATCTTACAAGCAAAACAGAGAGAATAAGCAAAACAATGTCATGCTGTGCCACGACAAACCATTAGCAGCTAACTGGCATTTGGATTAAAAAAATGCATTTGTCAAAATAATACTAAGATACATACTTAGACTAGCTTTATGTCAATTTTTCCAGAAGCATTTAAAGGTAGTCTTTTTGCATGTATGCAATAGTACTCTTTTCACAATTAAAGGAAATTTGAGGAAAAAAAGGTTATTTAGTAATAACTTTAGGAAAATAAGTGTCCTTTATCCTAATAATGACCAGGATTAGAGACTTTACTCCACTTCTAGCAAAATGCATGGGTAACAAATGCTGGCAAATGACACTAGACTAACACAAGAAACAAGAACCTTCTTATCTTATCCAAGTTGGTTTGGAAAGCAAATACAATCAAGATGTCTAACATATATGGGATAATTATTTTCTGGTTATTTATTAGGATCTGCTAGGAAGACTTGATGAAGTCACTGGGATCTCTGCAGAGGCACAATGTTCCAAGCTATCCCTTTCTATCAGAATGCTGATGCATAAAACTGTAGACTGGAGTAAAGAATCTCCTTTTCCCGAGGAAAAAAATGCTAGATGACATAGAATATTTTAACAGCAGAAACATTTAAGCACTACAAAACACTAAAGCTATGAAGTAGAATCAAATAATTTAAAGGATTTTATGTAATAAAGGGCCAACCCTTCCCCCTAGGTAAGCTAGAAAGAGCTGGGAGTCTTCACAGATTACCTTGCTGAGGCCAAGAACTCTTCCTCCCCTGAGCTACAGCTATCCCCATTTATCTATGAACATGCCATCCTCACTGGGGTAGCTGGGGTGGGGTTAAAAAAAACAACCAAAAAAACCCAACCCACGAATGCACACAGAAGTTACCTCAGATACTTGGGACTGCTGGGTGATTTAGAAGGGCAAGTTATTATTATGTCTTGGAAGCTAAAATTTAACCGAGTTGGCTAGTTTTCAGTACATGACAATAGCCTTAAATACAATCACTTGGCTGATGTAGGATTAAACATGGAATCAGATATTTTACAAACATAATAGAAGAAACAAAACTACTTCCATCGTTTTCATAAATACCTCTCAATAGTCTTCATCAATACTATTTTACTAATACTTCAGTATTTGAGTTCACCAACATTTCAATTACTAGACTTCTAAAAAAAATAAATAATAATAATCCCCCAAAATAATCCCAAACCCTAACGTGTCCAGTTCTCCACTTCCCATTTTGACATAAGAGTTCTATGCATTCATTTTACCAATGCCAAGCCTCTGATCGAGTTTAATCGGAGCACACCATCACCTGCTACACCCAGTTCTAACACTAGCACCTTCCCTGACCGGGCATGTACAACAGCCTTCACTGGATCCTTGTTTCATTAGCTTTGTTGGTTTTCTGTCAACTAGTTGAAGTAGAAAAAAACCAGTCAAATTTACTTAAACATGGTTTAGTTATAGCATTCACACAGAACTGCCAAACGTCTCACTTTCTGTAATTTTTATTTCCAATAAAGATTAATAGGAAAGTGCTGACGAACAAGAAACTATCATAATTATCGGTCTTTAGGAGGATTAGGATTCTTGCGTCTTCTGTGGTACCTAGAATTAAAAAAAGCCGCAGTGAATGCAAGCTTTGGACAGTCTTCCATTCTCCTGACATTCCCCCTCTGCCCCCACCGTGGTGAGTGGTCTGGAGGTTACACAAGGAAGCAAACCAGGAGACAGACAAGCACAACCTGTCACCACTCATTAGATGTCATCTCTGTTGTTCACCGAGTTACATAACACTACTCATTTCTATTGCTGCATCTGCTACAAGCACGCAATAATCCAATCTATTCTACAGCTGAGTAGGTACAAAGGCTGCTGTTTATTCTTAATCCTTTGTGTGAAGTTAATTTTATTACATGGTCAGCTTTTCCTTGGGCTAAAATGATTGCAACAGAACAAAGAGACTTGATGTTTAAAGGAGTTATGCCAGACTGTACATTTAAACAGTGTAATATTTTGCAGGCAAACTACAAACCAAATTCTTCACAACAAAAATGATCCCTGCGTTCCTTTTAATTACCCACCCTAAAACAAGGAGGATCCTGTTTGATGCTCATTAAAGTGACAGCTACCCTTTGGCCACAGAAAGTTCTACCATGTCATTCCTTTTCTCTACCCCTAAAACATAGTAACTAAAAAGTTTTCTGTGGACAAAAATAATATAATTCTGCCTGTATCAAGTCTCCAGAGCTATAAATTAGCAGCTACCAGAAGGTGTGGTAACAGGGACTGGAAAGGAGTAACACAAACTAGAATGCCATGTGTTTCCAGAGGTGTATCTGAATGTATATAGTTCCTCTCTAAGCTCAGTCGTGCATATTTAGACTGGACATTAGGAAAAAATTCTTCACAGAAAGAGTGGTCAGACACTGGAATAGGCTGCCCAGAGAGGTGGTTGAGTCACCATCCCTGAACGTGCTTAAGAGTCATTTAGATGTGGTGCTGGGGTATATGGTGTAGGGGAGAACTTTGTAGAGTAGGGCTGATGGTTGGACTGGATGATCCCAAGGGTCTTTTCCAACCTGAACGATTCTATGATTCTATTTGTATGTCTCCTCCTCCTCGCTTTCTGAGTACAAGGTGCACCAAGGTGCGCCTTTCACCATTTCAAATGAAAAACCTCTACTATTCTGAAGTCTGAGAATCATCCTCCTGAAGTTCTTTTCTGAAAAGGTGTTAACGAATAGACAATGCACGTTTCTAAGCTGTATTTGGTCATATCCATTGAGGGTATCTTACATACTAGATTTTCTTATGCTGTGTCCTGGTTTGAGGATTTATGCAACTTTAATAAATCACCTCAACCGGTAGTGAATTGGACGGTATAAGAAATGTCTATTCTGTGACAGATTTTAGAAAAAAAAAAAAATGTAAAAATTGCAAAGTCTACCAAAGGGGCAGTGTTAAAAGAACCCCTTACAAAATACAGTCTTCCATTTACTCAACACTGCATTTAAGATTTTATGTAGCAGCCCATGGGTTAGGAGTATTTTGTGTCATATGACTTCTGCTAGGTTGAATCTACTCATTAAATTATTCCTGTACCTCCTTTTACATCCCAAAGGAACAAACATTGAAAAGAAAATACTTACTGTCCCACAGGATACCAGCGATGTTTTGTTGTGTAAAACATCTTGCTGAGCTCTTCAATTGTAGGACCTCTATTGTTCTTCAGCTCTTTTTCATTCAATCTGGATTTCAGAACTTGATCAAGGTTTTCTTCTTTATTATTCACTGGATCTGGCCGTGGTATGGGCTATAAAAACAGTAATGTATATATTTCCTTTTTCTCTTTTTTTTTTTTTTTTTTTGAGAAAAATCAAAAAGCCAACCTACATAAATAGCATTACAATTTACTCTTAACAGCTGAACCCGAAGGCATACAGAAGAATGCCTGCTCACCACACCCTCACCCGGCCTTAAAAAATACCCTACCACTGTGCAGCAGATGTCTGGAAACTTCTAATTACCCCAGGTGCTACAGCTGATTACCCTACCCCTAAAATCAGCACTGCTGTCATCATTATTGCTGATCTCATCCTTACAATTCACTAGCTGAATCATAAGCTTTAGTTCTACTCATACAAAAGTACTTGTGTTATTCCTATTTAGAAATTTATTCATAGCGACGATCATTGTTGCTAAAAAAGCTTTTAGATGATTTGTACCTTGGAGAAGAATGTCACTTCCTAATTGTTTGTGCATCTGCTTAGACCAAGATGTTTGTTCTCAACCTGAAACCTAACTATTAGCACTGTTACAAATATTTTTCCTTGTTTTAGTCTTTTACACCTGATTTTCCTGAGACGTGCAACTGACAAGTTTAAAAATACTGATAAATAGCTTGCAGGTAAAGAGCAGTAAAGTGTTTTAAGTTTTCAATGGAAAGTTTTCACATCGGGTACTTCAGCAACACAGCTACCGTTTGCAGTATCTCACCAGCACGTGAGAACTGGAAATTGCAACAAAAAGTGTATGTTAGAAAAGCCTATCTAGACTTATGTTCATCAGTGTAAAGAACACATTGAAAGTACTGCTGATAGATAAAAATTCAATATTTAAAGGGGTTTTTTTTGTGGTGTTTACAAACCCAGAGTGCTGAATGGAATTTAAAACTCAAGTTGAAACCAGCAGCAGCACTTCTTTATAAAGCCTCTTGCCCAAATTGCTGCATCTGTACACAGTAGGACATGTAAACTATAAACTGCATTTCAAACATCCTCTTTGAGGAGTATGCTCATAGACAGACACTAGTTTTCTCTGTAGCGCACAAGTATTTGAGTGCCGCATTTAATTCTACTTGAGTTACTATACGCTGTGATATCTGAGCATTCTTACTCTGCATCTTCCCCTCAATTCAACTAAGAGTAAGGTCCTCCTCATGGCAGCAGCTATAGTCATCATTCACTTACTTCACAGACATGCTGATCACGTACTAAAAAGTACCTCAGTATTTCAAATTTAAAAAAAAAAAAAGATGCCCTAAAGACCCAAAATTATGAACTACTTATGCCTTTACAAGAGTAAGAAATATAAATGTGTACATTTGGACATACTTTTGTATGCTCATATGGAATCTCAAGCGCAGGGTGGTAGCAGACGATTGTCTTCAAATCTGATGTCACTGCAAGTTCCACTTTGCTATAAAAATAAAAACTTACACTCTTAAATACATCCTTACAATTTTCAGAAATGCTGAACAACCGAGCAGCCAGAGTCCCAAAGAAAACCAGATTTGACCCTGCATTTATGAATTCTTAAGAATCTTCTATAAAATAAGGGTCACAAATACTTGATCTGAACTTCCTTTTTTTTTTTTTTTTTTTTCTGGCCATCTTCATCTTTTTTTTGGATGGAGAGGTAAAAAGGGCTGAAAAAATAATTAAGGATAGCTGGAAATATGGGTTGGAAAAAATCTTTTGGTAAATCTTTGAATAATTGCATACAAAACCGTAGCAAAAGATGAGGATAATGATTTCTAGGACAAGATGCCTTTAGAAGACGTATGACACCTACAAAAGAAAGAACAGGAAAGAAAGCTCTGCTTGGGGTTCCAACTTTTGTATTTGGTAACAGATTATGATCCTGTTGAACAAGAAGCCTACTGAGAGGTTCCCTGAGCAAATATGACCTTTCTCACCTTCCTCCCCCTTCCCACGACACATTACCTTCCTAAAACCTTGTATGACAGATGCTGTGCTTCTCACTACATTTTTATCGTATTTTCTGGTTTCTAGGCAAGTCTCCCATGCAGCAGCACAAAAATACCTGGACTTTGTCTTAACAACAGGCATCAATGAAAATGACTGCTCTTAGCTACTTTTGCTCTTCCACAAACAAAACTGCAGGAGTCCTGGGGTCATCCTGGGGGTTTAGAATGAGTCCTGTATGATTTTTCATTATGCATGTTTTTTGAAATATTCACTTCACAATCATTATGCTCGGATCCAGCACTTTAGTTAAAATCATTACATATATCCAAAAACTGGCAGAAGATATATTTGATACCATTATATGACAACCTCACAAGAGAGAAAGCAATCCTGGAGTAAACATCACATGAAAAGGCCACACATCAAAGCATGTTTAAGTACCAATTGTAGTCTTCAGGGAGAACTGAGTATGTCGACTTATGGCAAGCACGATACACAGCTCCACCTAAAAAAAAAAAAAACACAAAAAACCCAAAAAAAACAAGAACACCATTGTAAAAAAAAGCAGAGCTATGCCAAATTTAAGAATGTTTACATTTTCATTCTGTTCTAAGTCTTAATCGAGGATTATAATCGTACTCAGTTTTAGATTAACAAAACCCAAACACTGTCTAAACAGAAGTTCACTTTACTACATAGATTTCTAGTACAATTAAAAATACAGTATTTAGGTAGTACGGCCTACATTTACCTTTCCAATTGTGTTGTTTCCCTAAGAAAAAAAATTACAGTATGAACAAAATACCTATATATTTCACCATTAGAGCATATTCTTTATACATCCAAAGAATATTACCTTATGACTTACAGGGAAGATCATGGTCTCATCCATAACAATATTTATTATAAAAATAAAATTTTTACTTCGCTGGTGACTGCCATATATGCTACACAAAACACAGAACTATAATGTCCTGGCTGCTGTAACACTAGAGAACTTTAACCCTCTCCCCAGGTTCCTGTTGCTCCAAGGAAAGCAATCACAATTAATTGCAAGTGGTAACGAAGGCCTGTTGGCATCTGTACTAAGTGGACTGAGGGAAGGGATTATCTCCCTCTACTCAGCACCTCTGAGACCCCATCTAGATACTGTGGCCAGTTTGGGGCCCAGCAAAGACCCACTAAGATGGTCAGGGGGTGCAGCACCTGCCCTGTGGGGAGAGGTTGAGGGACCAGAGCTGGCTCAGCCTGGAGCAGAGAGAGTTTTGGGGAGACAGCAGCCCCCAGTATGAGGATTGAGGTTAATGAGGAGAGGGAGCCAGTCTGTTCACGGCGGTGCACGGTGGGAGGACATGAAAAAACAGCCATTAGGTTGAAACAAGAGGCTCTGGCTGGATATGTAAAAAAAAATGTTTTCCTTGCGTGGACAGCCTGGGACTGGGGCTCAGGCAGGTCTGTGCAGTCCCTGCCCTTGGAGATTTCAAAGACCCAGCTCCAGCTGGGCTCCAAAGCCTTGGGCGAGCTGGTATGATTGCAGGGCAGAGCCTGCTCTGAGCAGGAGGCTGGACCACCGGCCACCTGAAGCCCCTTCCAACTGAGTTTTCCCACGATTCCATTCCCTTTTTTTCATAGAATCATTCAGGCTGGAAAAGACCTTTAAGATCATCGAGTCCAACCGTAAAGCTAACAGAGGACATGCAATAGTCACAGTCCCTTAGAAAGGAACCATTCTATAGGAATCTTGCCTTCCACAACCATGTAGGTGTGCATGCCTAAGAGGGGCCTGGAAGGTGCCTGGAGTTGACTTGTACTGGCAAACCCCTTCCTTTGCTGCTGGAACCTGACACAAATCCACGTGTAAGCTTCCGAGTCCAGTGAAGCTTAAATTCTTAAAGTTAGAATTCATTAGCACTTCCATGCTTTAGTTCTAAGAATTAAACCATTCTTAGTTATTAAGGAGTTGAGTTCTTGTAGAATGTTACTGCAAGTAGCTCGTATTTCTTCCTAAGATTTCTTTCCCCCCCTTGTCCACTAACCTCTAAAATGTAACATGTCCATTGTATTTTCTCATTATTTGTCTTTTTTATCACCTTTACTATCTCCCCCACATCTTTCTATTGACATCTAAAACATAGACACAAAGCTAAGAAATAATATTGCCTGTTTTCATTTGTTCTCTGTTTATGTTAAGTAACAAGATGTTACTGTAGCCTTTTCTTACCCCTGTTTTTAAGCCTGAAAAAATAAATTCAAATCTTCAAATAAAATCAGGGGTAAGAGGGGTGATATTTACAAAGTAATTAGTAAGTTAAAGCAGTGTCATATGTGGACCATGCAAGCTTTAAAAGAAAAAAAAAAACGAAACAAGATATCCTTTAATTATTAGCAGAGAACACAGAATATCAGACTTGATTCTATTCAAATAAAAATTAATTTCCACGCTTCCATTACTTTAAACAGTACAGGAAAGAGGCTCTCAAGGAACAAATTTTAATATAGGACTTAGACAAATTCATCACTACTTACTCTGCAGCGGGGCCTGCTTACAGGTTGCTACTGAACGCACCCGAAAGAAGCTGGACCACGCAGTTCTAAGCGATGTTGCCATGCTGACAGCAGAGAGGAAACCAGTCCTGGACAAGATGGAACTCAAACAGACACCGTATCCTTTTTTATTGCACAACACCCTCTGAAAGAAACCAGTTTCATAACCGTTCAGGGTACAAGAAATTGACAATTTAATTTCTTGAATATCTTAAGGACAAATAAAATTTGTGCAGTATATTCTTCATTATTTGTTAGTTGTTTAGAAGTCCGTATTATTTAAGATAAAGGCACTTGCCTCCTTAGTAGTTAAATGTGGTACAAGACTTTACTTACTGAGAGGTACTCTTTGAAGGTACATCATTAACTTCAAAAAAGTTTCCAAGCTTGGGTCTTCTCACAGTTTTTCTACTGGTACTCACCCACTTAAGTTTTGCACCCTTCCTTATATGCACTCCACAGAATTATTCCTGAAACATGCTTTTCTTGTTCATAATGTTAATATCATCGCCCAGTACAAAAATAGAAGCACTTATAAATAATACTTGCTGTAGTTAACAAACTGTCTAGATGCAGCTGGTCTCATCCGTCTCAAAAACAATACACCTAAAAGCTACGAAACACCATTTAAAATATCTGAAGTATGACCCCAAATTTCACAGAAGCAGAAAGGCACATATAAACATCTTACATTTTCACCACCTACAGAGGAAAAAAAAAAA
>KZ505683.1:536122-598657 GCA_002844005.1 Limosa lapponica baueri | reverse complement strand
GCGGCCCCTCACGGCGGCGGGCAGGGCAGGGGGGGAGCGGGCCGGCACCCAGCGCTGGTGGGGACGGCCTCCTCGGTGCTCCGCGCCTAGCCCCGTTGAGACTCCCTCTGCTCAGCCTGCCAAACCTTCGCAGCACCTGTAATGCCTTTTCAGGGGGAAGGCCTGGGTTTTATGTACGTAAAATGGCACGTTTTGGGTACTTCAGGGGTGCAGAAAACTCCGCACGATGCCTCACGCACCCTGCTGCTCTGGGCCTACTTGCTTCGCTTCTTTTGGAGACCGAGTCCCAAAGCATTTCAGAGACACTGTCATGTTTACACAATATTGATCAAGAAGTAGAGACAAAAATCAGTTACCTGGCCTGCTGCTCTCATACCTGAAATGGCTCCAGCACTGTGAGCTCTCACACGCCCATGAAGCATCTCTAGGTCACACCAGCCGACTGTGTCTCGGTTCCCTTCACAGAATTACCCTTTCAGAGAGTCTTGGAATAATGCCTCCCGAAACGGCTGCAACCTCCTCCTGATACCTTCATACCATTGCATCTTTTCTGGTGGTTGACTGCGGTACACCAATTGCATGCAGTTGTCGGTGGAAGCCTCACAATTTCAGCAACGTCTAACTTGGTTCTGTAGCTGCAGAGTTGTAGTTACACTGATAACTTCCAGAAGTGTAGCCAGAAATCACTAGCCAAGAGATGATTGTTCCCATTAGCAGTGGCAAAGGTTTCTTTTTGAATGTTTTTCCTGACAGACATCCATTCTGGGCCTTCTTGCAATACTAGATTCAGTAAGCCATAGACAGAGGGGGCAGACAGGGGCCAAAATGTATTACGTACTACTCGGAGAGATGCAACCAAGGTGGGAGACCACATCTTCACTACAAGACTCCTCCACATTTGTGGAGAACAGCTCTCTCCATCGTTCCCATCAAGTTTCTATGTGAAGCTACAGGGGGGTCTGATCTGGGCTCAAGCATCAAACAGAAGCAACACAGTTCTATGTATTTTCTGCTGTGTACCAGCTCATTATTCCCACAAGGAAATCCTTCTACTAGGATAAGGGCAGCCCTTGGATGAACAACAGCCTTTTGAAGCTGAATACAAGCAAGACAGTGGTTATCCTAGTGGACAAAGAAAACACGTTGAGGATTGTAAGCTCAAGGACAGTGTGAACAAAAATAAATAAATGGTTATAAACTGTATGAAACAAGTGCGGCCTGGAAATTAAAAGAAAGAAGTGAAACTGCGTTTAAGGAGTAAGCTTCAGTCCATAGGCATAGTGGGGACAAATAGTTACTTCAAAGTTTATGACCAGGAGCAGACTGTGACAACCAGGGGAACTGCTGCTCAGGATTCTTGCCTTTCTCCTGGACAGCCACAGTGTGACAAACCTGTATGTGAATGCACCTTGCTACAATTCCCTCAGCACAGAACACTGTCATGTGCACTACGTGTGTGTGTTTGTGTGTGAACCTGTGACACAAGCACATTAGGCCTTGTTCTAATTTCCTAGGAAATATTTAGTAAAATGAAGGGTTCTCTGACTTTCCTTGAAGGTGCTGATGACTTAGTTGTCTTAGCTGCTTTAAAAGATTGCATAAACTCAGTGATGATGATGACTGTTGTTGGCACCTCTGATTCTTAGATGTTTTCTCTAAAGGATATTGTTCATCCATTCAGACAAAAATCCTTTGCTGTCCAGTGGAAACCCTTCACAGCGGGAGACCACTGCAAATCGCACCTGCTTCTTGTTGGAGTGTAAGACACGTGTTTGGTATTTAACTTATCTTCGCTATGTTGAGCAGCATCTGTTGGAAAAATTAATTTTTCAAAACCTCTCACTAGCCCCTTAGAAAATTGCCCTCTCCAGAAAAAAATAGGAGATCTTTATATGCTTGGGTATATTAGTCATCATTGCAATGTAAGCCTTCTGTGGTGCTCCTACATTACTGTTTCCTATATCGATTTATTTGCTTTTAGCAAGGCAATTTATTTACTCTTCAGTGCCATAGGTATATTCTGAGGACAGCATACAGACACATACTCCCAGGTACACGCTCTTGCTTCTCAAACAGAAGTTTGAAAAAGTAGAGTTTCTGATGTTACTGATGAATGTGAACAAGTCTTCTAACAGGGATTTTATTGGCTGGTAGTATTCAGTTCTTAACAGCTAAGGAGCTAGTTCATCAATAAGATTGTAAAGAACAGCTAAAGATCTTGAAGTTGTGTGGGTGTTTTTAATAAATGTTACACCACATTTTTTCAATGGCACCACATTAATTTTCAATTATTGTATTTTATTTCCACATAGAATATGCTACATGGTTCTCTGGGGAAAATTTTGGATTCCAGACAGGAGGGCAGCTACCAGGACAATTACTGGTGTCTGTTGCCTAGTGATACCGCATCTTTAGTCTTCTCTTTCACATCACTGCAATGGAATATCACTTGCAAGGTTCATCAGAATTTGTTAGCAATCTTCTGTCCCTTGTGTGAACTCATCGGGAACACTTGACAGCCCTCTGGAATCTTGATTCAACTAGCCTTCACTAGTTTTTTTCAGATACCTTGATTTTATAGCCTCATTGCGTAATTAGTTTTAAATTAGAGGTAACCTGGGGGTATTTCTGTAACGATTTTATTCTGGAAATGTGTGCTTTAAAAAGCACTGTAATGGCAAATCTTGTAACTTAAATCCTGGTTCTAAAAGGTTGCAATTGAAGGTACTGCAGAACTTTATTTTTCAAAAACTAAGCCGCATTCCCTGTTAAGCTTCCAGGCTATTTTTAGACAGCTTCTATAAAAAGATTTTTTAGGAGACGGTAGGTGAGGTCTACCCCCTCCCTGACACATAATGTTCTGCGAGTCTATTCTTAGAACCATGTTCTGACAGATTACAACTTTCTGGTAGGGAGATGGGAATTGCTTAAGGACAGCTCAGAAGCGTGACTACACACTTCTCCAGCATGTCTGGAGATGGGGTTATTAATAACTGCCAACGGCTTTGCTTGCTTCAGCAGGTTGTAGACAGCAAAGAGGGGAGCTGCTCACTCTGTATTGGCTCAACAGAAAGCAGGTCGTTCTCTCCATTAACTGTGGGGATGCTGTGGAGGCACTAATGGTGATGAGTTGCAGACCTCTGGGACATCGTGTCTTTGAAAACCAGGAAGGTTTTGTTTCGAGGTTGCTCTCTCACTGGAGAAAAATCACTGTCTGTTCTTACTCAAACAGTTACAAACTTCTCCAGGAAATATTCTAACTGATAAATCAGTTGCCCTATAGTTAGGCAACAAATTCTGTATAGTAATGAGGGCAAGATTATGTTGGTTGGCTCTGCTTTAGAAGAACAAATTTATAAATCAGAGCTGGCATCTGGATTGGTGTGGATTTTCTGTAGGCAGTTGCACACACATACACCCCTCGTGGGAAATGGAAAATTGGGACTTGGCTGTTCTAGCTCTTTTGCTTCAGTGGCATATTTGGGAAATTGTTTCTTGGTAAAATCATTCAGACTGCTCATTAGCAAACTGAATATAATACATTTTTTTTTTCATAGAAACCAATGTTTCAACACCTTCCAGGAATAAGCATTCGGTTTCCTTTGTTTCCTTTAAATCTGGAGTAGAAGAGATACTATAAAATCATACCTAGAAGTGGAACTGAATTTGTGAATAGATGGGTTGGTTTTATTGCAAAGGTAGTGTCTTAACAACGGAGATGGACAAGCCTTCACTCCTGAAATGATGTATCTTAAATCTTTCTCAGGTTATTCTATAAATTTAGGATAGAAATTTCTAATGAGACATGGTATTTTAGTTACGGTCTTAATCCTCAAATTTTCTTAAATTATACAGTAGCCAGACAGGTTTCTAAGTTTTAAGTCAATCTGTAAACACCCAGAGTAAACACCAATGCTTCTTTCAATAGGCTACCTTCATTCTTTAGCAGATCTCATGCCGTCTCGTCACTGGTCCATTTGTCACATACTGTCCTGCTAAGGAGTCAAGCCGCAACTGTAAATAAGAGATGACAAAACTAAAGTGCCTGTAGGCAGCCTAAATAATTCATGTTCCTGTTGATTACTATAGTTCAAGTAAGCAATATTATGCCTCTATTCAAGCAGCCACTTAATGGAAAAAAATCAAAAGTTATTTGCTATGGTGAAGGCTCCTACTCACAGCAGCCCATTCTGATGTCCTAAATTCGTAAAACATGTCACTGGGGATTTTTTTTCTTCTCGGTACAGTTTCACCCAGTGCTGCCGGTTAAGATAATTCACAAATTGTCCAGTGACTCTTACAGTTAGTGCTAAGTGAAAACCACTGCACTTCTGTGCCTCAGTTTCTCCATTCGTGCATAGGGATCATAACAACTCTTGTAAAATACTCTGGAATTTACTGAAGAACATTTTTAATATAAAATCTAGATATTACTGTGATAATTCGTTCTGTACATGTACATACATACATCTGTTTTTTGCTGTTGAATAGACTTTCTACAATACTTGACAAAAATATAGACATGCTTTAATGCGAAATAAAGAATCTGGGGTTTGAGATAGAGTTGTAATTGCAGTAAGACTTTTGTAAGATTGCAAAGAGGGGGTAGGAGGAGGAAGTAAGATTAGTCAGCCACAGGCTCAGCTGGCCTGGAAGCACCCACTCAGTGAGTAACTCGATGACAGCAAAAGCTGATCAGCAGCTGTGTTGAATTGTTCTGGGACTATTAATTGCATAATTGCTATTATTTGTTTACGTTTTCTGCCTACAGTGACATTAGAGAGTGCCTTGTTGGTGAATAAGGTGGTTGCCTAACTTTTTTCTCAGAACCGCTGTAATGCTAGCGATGACCATGGATTTGTGGGAGGAGGATCATGCTCTCCATCCTGGCCTTCACATCGGTGCGGTGGGATGAGGTCGGCTTAGCCAGTAGAACAGGTCACTGCTGCGGGAAGGGGTAATCCTGTATCTGCCACATCTCACTCTGTTTCCTGCTGCTTCTCTTGTGCCAGCTCTGATGCCTCAGTGAGCCGGTCAGAAAGGAAACCCAGCCAAAAAACCCCACCTACATTGACCCTACAAGGGGCAATTTCACTCCTACTTGTGTTACTCTACCTTTTGTTGTCTCTGGTGCTTGCTAGACCCCACTGTAAGCCAGATCAATTCACCAGTCCAGCGGAAGACCAGACTAAATGGCTGGGTTTCTACCAAGTTAGTGCATTGAATCAGCTCAGCAGAATCTGACAAGCCCCAGGAGTGAACAGGGGGGAAAACGCCTTGTGTGAGGAAGGAAGGTAGGAGTGAGATGGGAAGAGGAAGCGAGAAGTCCTCTTTTTGACAGATTGACTCAGCTGTCTGGTATAACTTGACCTCAAATATGTGGTTTCACACTATCCCTAATGCAGTGAACTACAGACAGTCCCTCTTCTCACACCCTCAGGTATAGGTGGGTTCCTGTCCCCTTTCTCATGCCAGACCTACACAGCTGCGTGACTGGGTCACACCAGTCACTGCTCACTAAAGACCTATTCACACTTTTGATCAGCTCATCTTCCATGAGATCATGATGTGAGCTGAGGGAGCAGCGGTGTGTGGCAGAGGAGGAGGGCAGGAGCCCTCTTTAGCAGCGATGCAAATACGAAGTGGCGTAACCCTGAGATGAAACTACAGCCTAAATAACCACTGTGGAGGCAGGCCTTGGTGGAGCTGGGCTGTAGGAATGAACTCTGATTTAAATGGGGATCACATGTGCCACCAGTCTTATTGAACACTACCTAAATTTCCTCTGAAATGCAAATATAAGTGTTGCTTTATAAAAGACAACCAAAACTACATTTTCAGGTGCTCTGAACTCAGAAGCAAAGCCTCAGGGAGCAGCAAGGGTGGCACTGCCCCTTCAGGGTGGGGGAGCCAAGGGCCAAGCACCAACGGGGTGCAGCCCCACTGTGCCAGAGGCAGTTGAGCAGAGCAGGGCAGCTACCGCAGCGGGGCCTGTTGGTGGTCTGGGGGTCATCAGGCAGGACATGGTAACAGGCCAGGTCCAAGTCTGGTCCAGGAGCTCCCAACACGCAGGTGGATGCAGCTGAGGTGTAGCTCAGGAAGAACTGAACACCCAAGCCCATCAGAGGGTGAGGGTGGAGGCTCCATTGAGGCCATCACAGCAATTATGGTCTAGTTGTGCACTCATCACCCTGACACGAAGCAGTGGAGCCAAAATAGTGTCTAAAAATGACTTTACTCATCTAAGAGTGGTACAACCATCTAGACTCTTGTCTGATACAATCCTTGAACTGTTTATCAGCGTATATCTGACAAAACACAGGCATATAATATGCCCGGATTTCCTCACATTCTTCCTGAGGTGCAGGGTGTATTTCAGGATATTAGGGGAGCAAAGGGTTAGCAATTCCTAGTGCTAAGACAGCATCAGACAGAACTCCAGGCAATGAGTTCTAATGAAAAAATTCAATTTAATTAAAAAAAAAAATCAATCTAGATTACTTCCAAATACATAGCACAAATACATCTATAATCTTTCAGCCTAGCAAAAGAAAAATACCAGGTTGAGTCAGGGAGGGCAGCTGTTTAAATGAGGATGCATGACTTCCCTAATTACTATACTCAGGATGAAAGCAGATATTTTTCCCCATCAAACCTTTATTTTACAAAAAAAAAAGAAGATTGCTGAACCACTCTGCAAGTTTTGACAAACTACACATGTAGCACCGTGGAAAGCTAGTTTATCAGATCTACTTTTTCTTCTCTCCTTTTCTCCTCTCTGTCCCCCTTCCCATGCCCTCCAAGAGGCTTTTAATTTTTTTAGGTGGTTTTCATGGCATTGTCATATGTTTAATGGTATACATGGCTTTGAAAACCTGTATGGATAAAGAATACCTGTGCCATACTGCTCAAAATAAATAATCTTGCAGAGAAGAATAAATAATTTCAGGAAGAACCTTGAACTCCAGAGCAGGAGTGCTGAAGTACTGTTCTACCCAAGGAAGCGGAAGGCAGAAGCATGCTAGGCTGGATCCCCACAGTGCTTCTCCAAGGATGTCTTCCAAGACACATGCCAAATAGAGGATATGCACACAGTGCAGTGCAGGCTGTGGTCCAGAACCCAGTTACAGTGGCAATAATGGCTGAATGGAAAATCCTGAAGAACAGGGGTGGACACTGGAAAGTCCTTGGGTTGGGAAAGCACCTGGAAGATGCAAGAACTTCCATGGGGTGTGGCTAGCTTAAGAACACAAAGCTTCCTTGGCACTTACGTATCTTGTTCCAGCTCTGATTCAGAGGATTAAGTTGCCTCCTTTGGGAATTTGAGAATGCTATAAAAGATGGACAATTTTTACAGTATGTTTTCTCCTGGGCGACATGCCTTGGCACAGAGGGAGTGCAAAGAAGCAAAATATAAAGCTGGTATTCTGGAGTAGCCAGATTGGATGGCTTTTCCAGAACCTATATGGACACTCAGGGATCTCTGCAGCAGTCCTTGCAGGAGCCAGAATGACTTAACAGAACAATCTAAATCTTTGTAGATGACAACAGAAAGCAATGTTTTTTGTTCACTGCCTTCTCCTGAGCAAGCGGACTTCAAAAGCCCCTTCCTAAGAGGTATCATGAAAACTGCAACTTTTTCAGGATGTGGCAGGGCACTTGTTGAGCAACAAAAACTATCAAAATATAATCGCATGCCAGATTGACTTGCTGCAACTTCAGACTGAAGTAAGTTTCCTGGTCTATAACTCTTGAAAGGGAACACTGAATGCAACATTCATGAGCACTTGTTTGAGCCAACTATGTTCTGCTTTGTTGTTGCGTCTTGCAGACATAGGGCAAGGTTCACAGAGCAGAAGTTCCAGCACTTTCAAGAAACTGAGTGGCATTTTACTTGCATTGAGCCTGAAAGCATCTTTGGCCCATGTTTTCTTCCACTTATGCCAGACCTGTAATGGTCAGTATTCTGGGAGAAGGGTAAAAGAAAAAAAGAAAAAAAAAAGAGTGGAGAAGGCAAAAACAAAGGAAATTAAGTAATTCTGCAGGCAGTGTAACAAAGTACATTGGCTTCCAATTACTTTAGTCTTGAGGATATGGCCCTGTGAAGATTCTTTGATGTCTAATAAAGTGTTGGAGTCATGGAGTCTTTTTCCTAGTGGCATTACCAGCAACATTTTTGTTTTCTTCTGTCGTCCTACTTTCATAAAATTCACAAGGAATTGCTGTCGTTCACAAGGAATTGCTTCACCTCTCCAGCTGTATCTTCATATTTGTTTGATGCTGGCAAATGCATACAAGGGTAAGAAGGGTGAAAAGGCCAGAAGGGTGAAAAGGGATCATTTGGCTTAGGTACCATTTCTGGTCTTGTTCCCTAAACTGCCTATTGTCTTATGTGAAATTTACACAAGATGGAGAGAACAATTTTAAAAATAACAAATATTTGCATTCCGTCTACATATCACAGAATCATAGAATGTTTTGGGTTGGAAGGGACCTTGAAGATCATCTAGTTCCAACCCCCTGCCATGGGCAGGGACACCTCCCACTAGACCAGGTTGCTCAAAGCCCCATCCAACCTGGCCTTGAAAACTTCCAGGATGCGGCATCCATAACTTCTCTGGGCAACCTGTTCCAGTGTCTCACCACCCTCACAGGAAAGAATTTTTTCCCAAAATCTAATCTAAATCTCCCCTCTTTCATCTTAAAGACATTACCCTTCATCCTATTGCTACACTCCCTGATAAAGAGTCCCTCCCCAACCCTCCTGCAGGCCACCTGTAGGTACTGGAAGGCTGTTACAAGGTCTCTTTATATGTCAGTACACCCACTAACTCAAAATGAAGGCTCCTATTTATAACTAGGTGTCATAGCAACATGATTACAAACATTCTCAGTTATTCAAAAAGTTTCAAGATTATATGAACATTGATTTTCTCTTTTCACTAACCTTCTGTCCTCGTTTTTTTCTCCTGACTCCATAAGCAAAGATCACTGTAATTCCATTCCTCAAAAGCAATTAGATTCTCTACCCCATGCGCATGCTGCTCATCAGTAAACAATTATTTATACACAGGTCAGCACTGCATTGTGGTCATCACTAGATGTTGTTAATTAATTTACACCAACCTCATGGCTCTCCCAAGTGACAGATGATTTGAGAAGGCATTATTGTATTTACGCCTTGTAAAATTTACTGCAGAGTAAACCTTTGTTTGTGAAGATCTGAGTTCTGACCATCTTTGTGGCTCTCCTCAGGACTCGCTGCAACAGGTCCATGTTCTTCTTATGTTGGGGGTCCCAGACCTGGATGCAATACTCCAGGTGGGGTCTCACCAGAGCGGAGTAGAGGGGCAGACCTGCTGGCTAAGCTTCTTTTGATGCAGCCCAGGATGCGGTTGGCTTTCTGCACTGTGAGCACACGTTGCCAGCTCAGGTTGAGCTTCTCATCAACCAACACCCCCAGGTCCTTTTCCTCTGACTTCAGAGAACGTTACATCCAGAAAGCTAGGAGAGCAACTAAGTGCTTAAAGGGCTGAAGA
Source organism: Limosa lapponica baueri (assembly GCA_002844005.1). NCBI lineage: Eukaryota > Metazoa > Chordata > Aves > Charadriiformes > Scolopacidae > Limosa > Limosa lapponica. The sequence continues at coordinate 589,118 of KZ505683.1, read as the reverse complement.
TGTACGCAAGATTTCACAGAGACTATATGTTTTTTTCTGGATTTACATGAAGTTTGGAATTGCTGGTGTATTCAACAGCTATCAGATATTGTAAAACAATTGTATATCAAACAGTGTAGAACAAGTCTGTACTTGTTAGTTGCCTTCTATAGTAACAATGGCTTAGTGAGAAGGATAGAGAAGGAAAACTAGGTAAGTTTTGGGGAAGTGTTGTGGGGAAGGTGAAGGAAGGAAGCATACCACTCTTCCCACACGTGCTTTGTGTTAGCATAACCATCGTATAATAATACGGTGCAGAGTTTTGGATGTAGAACATGATTGTAGTATCTGTGATAGGAGCATTTCAGCAATTACACACTCCAGGCTTGCCAATGTCAGAGAACTTTCCATTCTACCAAAGTGTAAAGAAATGATGTAGATCATTCAGAAGTCCAGTTTTTAAACCAGAGGGAAAACACTTAGCAGGGAATCGTATCCACAGTGTCCTATTCCCGGCTGCATTGCTAGCCTGCTTGGTAACCTGCTGCAAATTGCTTCATCTTTCTGTGCTTTTACTTCCCATCTCTACAGCAGCAATAATGATTCACAGTGCTCCGTATTACTATTACTATGCAGCTGTAGTAGTGTCATAGGATGCTCGTGTGGTAATACTCTTAATGTCTGCAACATTTTTCTGCTAAAAAAGAAGGTTCACTAATGAGATGTTACTAAGATGATGTTCTAAGATGTCTTTGTGGCAAGTTTAGTGACACTGCCTGCCTAAAATCGGGCAGCCGGTACACCATTGCGGTGCACAGGACATGCTGATGAAACCTCAGCTCTGTCAGATGAGCCCGCACACTTATTGCGAACGGGTTTCTCCCGCCGTTGCAGATCGCCGATGCGCGTCCCGGAGGGGGCCAGTCACAGGGTCCATAAGCCGCTCTGGCAGCGGGGTCCTGCCACCTCGTACCGGGGTGGCCGAGGCGGCCGCTGCCCGCTTCCCCCACAGGTCTTAGAGAAGCGAAGGCCGCTCCCGGGCCCGCCACATTTGAGCTTGGGGCAGCCCACCGGCTTGCGGTGAGAGGCGGCGAGCCCGCCCCGCCATCCGCGGCCGGAGCGGCGCGGCCTGAGGCAGAGGGCGGTGCTAGCGGCGGCGCGCCCCGGCCCTCCCGCCGCCTCGCGGCCCCCTCGCCCAGCTCCCCCTCACAGCGCCGGGCTCGCCCCCACGGGCAGCGGAATCCCAGGGAATCCCTTTCAGCCTAAGGGGCCGCCTCACCCCCCGGGCGGCCAGCGGGAACGAGGGGCAGGGGCTGCAGGCGAGCTGCCGTACCGTCGTCAGCAAAAGCGGGCGCGGCCTACATTGCCCGGCGTGCCGCGCCGAGGGGCGGTGCCACCGGAAGCGCGGCGCGGGCTACTTCCGGCTGTGCGCGAGCCCCGAGCGGAGGCGAGCCCGCGAGCCTGCACCCCGACGAGACAAGATGGCCGGGCTGCCCCGCAGGATCATCAAGGTACCCCTCGCCTTACCCTCACCGCCCGCCGCGCCGTGCCCCGTGGGGGGCCCAAGGGGCGGCCGGGCTGGGTCCCGCCCGCCCGCCCGGCGGGTAGGGCAGGACTGGGCCGGGCTGGGTGCTGCTTCCGGTGCCCGGGAGCAGGGCCGCTCCCAGGCCTCTTCCTTCCCCCGCCGGGTGGGGGGCGACCCACCGCTGGGCACGGCCACCGCGGGAGCCAGTGGGAATGGGGGGGTACGCCGGGCACAGTCCGCCCTCAACGCTTCCCGCCGCCGCCCGCGGGGGCTCCCGGGCCCGGTGGCGGCGTGCGCGAGCTGTCGGGAGCGGCTGGGCCCTCCTGGTGGGCCGGGGGCGGCAGGCGGGAGCGGGCCCGCGCCCATCCTGGTAACCACCCGGGCGGCGGCAGCGGAGCCTCACAGCCTCTGGTGCTGCCGTCCATCGGGTGCCTGCGCGCCTTTTCCGGGACCCGGAGCTTGAGAGGCACCGGGCGCGCCCCCCATCCCCTTCTGCCGGCGATGCGGCTCCTCGCCGGGACGGCCCGCAGGCGGTCAGCGCCGTGCTCGGCCGGCCCCGGCTCCCCGGCGCAGCTCTCGCCGTGTTTGGATCGGGGGAGTGCCGCGGCGGCGCGGTGTTCGGGTTCCTCCTCGTGTGCGAGAAGGGACAGAGCACAGCGAGTAGTTACACCAGGGCTTCAGTTGTAGGTCGGGGGCATCCATGCCGGTACAGGCCAGGCCAGCCTGGTTACTGCTACGTGTGCTCCGGGCTGTCGGCCTATACGATATTAGCGTGTTCGTACTGGCTGTTCAGTGTCTTCCTTCGACTTCCATTCAGCAAGCTTTATAAGGGCTCTCAACTTTGGGGTACTTTCAGCTGACTGTCCAAATGTCGTTTCAGTTTAAGACTTGAATGATTTGGAGTCACTCAACAGAGATACAGGTAGCTGCGTCGCGATACCCTTGAGTCTTTTTGATAGCTTGGTCCTGTAGCAGCCCAGCACAAACATCCACACTAGCTGTCTCCCACTCGATTTGCAGTGATGTGAACTGAAGCCCTCAAATCGGTGATCACTCCCTTTGCAAAAGTTCCTGAGTGATTCCAGTGAGGTTCATTAGCCCTCGTAAGAAATAAGAGCACCGTTATTACCTGTTGAAGTGAACAAATGTCACAAATAATTTATAATGCTGTGAAGCTCTCTTGGTTGAGCATGCGGTGTTGGCAACCGTTGTAAAACACCTGAGTGTAGAATATATTAAACAGTGGATGAAAAAATAAAACTGGATTTTGTCTAAAAAGTCAAATTATCTTAATAGGTGATAGAGGAGATGGGGTAAAAATGAGGCAGAAGTAGTGTTTATCTTGTGTGAAGAATACTTAACTATGGAAGAGAAAGAAACATATAGGAAAGAGCTATAGAAAGGTGAAATAACTCCAGTAACAAGAAGATCTGATTTTCTTTGTGCACGGTAGTAAATTTGATGATAAATAAATGGCTCAGGTTGCTGTTAATGAAAGACCTTCTCCCTTTGACCCACATGCACCCTTTGCGTTGTCATCTGAGGGAGACCACTGATGGCTGATTGGGGATAGGAGTGCATATTTGGGCTGTAGTGAAGTACAGAATCTAGCTAACTGCTCGAAATGCAGTTGGCGTTCCTCGTCTTGACCGACTGCTGGCAGATGGCCTGGCTCTCAGGTTGACTAGCGGCCCTGTACTCCTCAGCCTGCTTCTTTGCTATGTGCGGGCTGTCATCTAGCCCAGTAGGAGAGCAGTAGCTTTTCCTCTCTCAGCAGAGCGCTCTGTCTGTATTTCCAGTACTTTCCCCAAATTCAATTAAAAGGTGTCAGTATGGATGTTGCAAAGTAGTTGTTACAGAAGATACAGTGTGATCCTAGTTTGCTGTCCTCAGATTACTTGGAAACACAAATTTTAAACAACTGAGGGAAGAATGACATGTAAACTCAAGAGGTTACTTGCTTGAGAGTTGGGATTTAGTGTTAGCACATCACAAATAGTGAGTAGAAAATAATGATATCATTTTGAATCTTTAAAGATATAATCTGAATTGGAAAACCTATCTTGTGAGTAGAGAAGAGATATTTTCATTTTCTTCAATAGTCCAAAACTGAAGGTCCTCTGAGAATCACCTTGACAAAAAAAAAAATCTATTAATGTAAGATAAAGTAAAAATGTGGCACAGCACATTTACATATATGTGTGCTTTTGATGCTGTAAACTTTTTTCCTACTGCACAGTCTTAAAAAGTGAGTCTTTGCAGTATACACAAGAAATAAGCCCAGCAATTTTTACTTTCAAGCACTTATTGTACTGGTTCTCTCCAGTGTTGCAAAGTCACGTAGCTCTGGTTGAGTAAGGAGTTGAATTGCATCTGAATCTTTTTTTTTTTTTTTGGCTGACATTCAAACCACCTCATTGCCATGTCAAGTGCAGTCGGTGTATCTGAATGGGATGGGCAATGCTGCCTCCTGTCATCTTTTCAAATGTTTTTTTCTGCTGTTTTCACTGCTGCAGTGATCTCATCATTCATAATTTGATGTCCAGGTCTATGCGTTAACTGTGTAGCCAGTTGTTAGTAGTGCTTCTGTTACAATCACTGCAGCTGCTCCTATGATGAAGTAAACAGTCTGAATCAGTATCTGAGACTCCTTCAAATTTATTTTTTTTTTATTATGAATTTATCAGTGTTAAATTACTGAGGCTTTGATTTCCTCCCCTGCATGGTGGCATGTTATTATCTGTGGTATTCCTTTCTTGCTGTTTACTGTGAGAAGCTATTTCCACATTGCTGCCAATGAGCTCCTGATTGCAGTATTTTTTGAGAATCTAGGTAACATTTGGATTGCTGAGTTATAAAATGCTCCCTCAAATTGTAAAGTTTCTAGGAGGTTTTATGGAGATTGTCATGGTGTATGTGCTGATAGACACCTACAGCATTCTGTATTAGAGGTCACCACTATAGTCAGCTTTATATGTTTTTTAAAATACAAATCAGGTATTTAGTCTGCAACTTCTGAAACTTTCTAGAAGTTCTTAAACAATATTACTGGCAGCCAACTTGAAGTTTCTCACTTTGTCCTGGAAGCTATGGGCTTCTGGAGCATGGATGTCTGTCTCCACATGGAAATTTAAGTCTCCATTACTCTTTGATTTCTCTGGTGTTTCTATACATTTTTAATTAAAAAAATGAAAAAAAAATTTAGTACATTAGATAAAAAAGACTGGAGGTGAACTTTTCCTTTTCGTGGTATTTCATGGCTGGTGGTTAGGCATAGAAAACGTTATTTCTGGGCAGTGCTGTTCCTTGGCGTTTGTCAGAGAAGTTGTGTATTTGTTCTTTGTAATGTCTTTTTGTCCCTGTATGCTGTTCAAATCTTGTCGATAACTTAAAAATTGACGGAAGGGTGAAAACTTTGGGAAATTTTCAGAGGGTTGTTTTTTTTTTTTTGTACTATTCTTTTTAAAACCAACTTCCCCACACCTCCCCAACAAATGTAGGAAGGTAGAAAGCCAATACATACACTACTTCGCAACCCTCTTTGAGTCTTCTTGCCAGGCGGCTAGTATAGCATAGGCTGTGGTGGTGGGAGGGGTGTACTGGCAGGTACTGGAAGCCTGAAGTTTGGCAGGACAGATCTTTTGTGGAGGTGTGGGAGGGAGACTGAGAAGGACACTTAGGCCCAGAGGATTAGAAAACTTTTAAGTTAGACCAAGGTACCAGTTTTAGAAGGAAGACGTGGAGTCTTAATAAAAGGTCTTAAAGAGGGCACTGATTAACTTCCCATAGCCTTTTCCTTAAAGCTTTCAGTTGACACTAGAGAAATAAAAACTGAAGAAAAAAACCACCAAATAATCCAGCTAGAGGCAAAAATATTGTTTGGACCACCTTCTTGTATAACACTCAGGCAACTTTGAGATACAACTCTCTAGTACACCAAGCTTTCTGAGTACTGCTGCTAATGGGTTTATTGCTTTGCATCCAGTTGTTTTATATTGGATTTGTCTCTTACGTTTAACAGCTTTCAGTGTATCATCAAAATTTGCTTGCAATAGTAGTTACGTGTGACTGGTGGGTTAATAGTGAGAAGCAAGTGGCACATTTTGCCATAGATGGCATTTGGATGAAAGCTCTGTATGAATTATTGTTGCTTTAATCACACTTTGATAGTTGACTCCACATTGTATATTAATGTAAGGGCCTGATGCAAATGTGCTCCATCAGTATAATCACAGGAATGGTTTACACTATTAGCTTAGTGAATTCAGTCATGCCTCACTTTACTATAGCTGGAGATGCACTGTGAAAAATTTGATCTGTGCTGCTACATAGATAATCCGCTAGGAATTTGCATAGGATCTCGGTTTCACAGTTCCAAAATCCCATAATCTGCTGTGGCAAATTAGAGAATAAGGTCATTCTAGGGGAGAGCGATGCTGACACCTCTCTTCATGTTACTGTTGTTTGGCACCAAGGTTGTCTTCCAAGACGGGGTAGATTCTGTTGGTTTGGTTTTTTGGGGTGGTTTTTTTTTGGGGGGGGGAAGTTGCTGTTACCTGGAGTATATTTGTCTTCATCTCACTGTGAGTGACTGCAGTGGTTAAAATTTTTTGTGTAGTGATGGGGACTGGAGAACTGGAAGCGTGTGAGGGAAGGTGGTGAGCGATCCAGAGTTCACGGTGCTTGCTTAGCAGAGCTGTAGTTTCAGATTGCTGGAAACTTGTCCGTAGACTGAGCACTAGTTAATGTTTTTAAATCTACTGTACCACTGTTCTAGTCTTTTTTTTTTTTTTTTTTTTTTTTTTTAGAGGCATATGACATGTTGATATTCAGAATGTTGGGGGTTTTTTTGGGGGGGGGGGGGTAGATACAGTTGGGGCGGGTGATGGAGTCTAGGAACCCGCAGGGTGGTGGAAGCATTAGTGTACAGAGATGTTATCCTAGTAATGAGCCCAGGAAGCGGAAGCATGTGGGATGCTGGCACTTGGGGATTATATGGCAAGGAAGAGAAGAATTCGTGCGGAGGCCAGCTACTGGAAGCCACAAGTGCAACCTTTTATTTGCGATGTTTGACCTTAGCTTTACAGTTTAATATGGACTTTATTGCTAATTTTTTTTTTTGAGGCAGACATTATTTTCAGAAGATTTTCTCCATTGTAGTTGTTTTACAGTGATATAATTTTAATCTAAACGTTCTGAAATCTGTCTGACAATATGACATCTGCTTAGGCAACCAGTTTATTTTCAGTAATACTGGTTGTGGCCAATTCTTTACATAATTGTAGTTAATAAATTGATAGACCCTGTAAGAATTTGTGCCAAAATGTGATGTACTGTTATAAAAAGTTTGTGAATTAAGTCTTTGTGGTTTTCTGAGGCAGCTTTATCTCTATATGTAGAAGACAGTTTTGACTGATACGTTTCACTTTCTCTTACTGCCTCCCCCTCAAAAATCAAAGCAAAAACCATGCATGCGGTTTACCTTCTTGTGTGCAACTTACCAGTTCTTGGTGAAGGAGATCAGTGTGATCTTCCCCCATATCCCACTCTGACAGAATAGGAAAGAATTGCCACTTGGCAAGTAATTCTAACTTGTCTGTATGCCAATATCCTGCTTTAAGTTTAGCTTTGTGCAGCTAAAACCTTTAGTTTCTATTTCATACCCCTAAATTAATCCAAACTGTTAGATGTAGTTGGAAGATAATGGCACTGGTAGCTGACAAGGGTTTCCTGCAATCAGAATAAAAATATTAAACAAATGTATGCTGTATGTAGTCTGAATTGAAATGCTGAAGTTGGTGTTGTACTGCTGTGGTTTTTGCAGAGAGCCAGCACAAGACAGAAAAGTTACCACCTGGTTAAGTTAGATTAACCAGAAGTTCTGAAGGTGATTAGCCTGCGGTTCATGTTGAGCAGCCTCACTGTATAAGTAGATTTAGCCTGGGCTGTGCTGGCACAAAAATTTTTGTGCTGCTGCAGTAAACTTGAACTGAGGGACTGATTTGGCTCAGAACTCTGCAGTAAAGGTTATTTCTTAAGCCAAATCAGTTCTGTGATCTCATTTGTTGTTTGATTTTGTAAACGCTTGGGCTGATGAAAGGGGGTGTGGAAAGGGGTGCGTGGAACGATGACTGTTAGTGCTGCTGCTGAGAAGTTAGGGCTTCCTGCTCAGGCAAACCCTTGCATTTTGTGAGGAAAGGAAGAGGTGGAGGTAGTTATGGATGTGAGTGAAGTTGATCTAGAAGAACTGAGAAACAGGCTGAAAAGATGGGGAGAAAAGCAATTTGATTCAAATATAAACTCAACAGCTGAAGCCAATGAAGAATGAGATAAAGGATTTGCACTATTTTTTAGTCACCGACAGTGGAACTTAGGTGTAACTTTTTTTTTTTTTTTAAATCTCTTTGCTTTTTGCTGTTGGTAATGACTTTTCATCTGCTTTAGAAATCTTCCTGGAGGACTTGGCAGCAACTGTCTGATCTCCCCCAGGAAGCAAATATTGAGGAGACTGATGAGCAATCAGTTAAACTGAAAGAAATCTCTCTTTCCTCATCGCATGTTCTCCCACATAAATTGGTGTGTGTGTGGTACCCTCTAAGTGATAAGTGTGGTCATTTCAACTATAGCAGAAAATGGAGCTAGTGGCTTTCATTTTAAGTCTGTCATCTCTTTTTGGAAAGCTAATTTGCAATATCATCTGCAGGGTCTGAAACTGTCTACCACATCCTCTCTAAAAGTGCTTCTGGATACAACAGTTTAAACACATTTCAGATTAAAAGTTACCTTGTGATTTACGCTGTAGTGGGCTGACCTTAGCCAGGTGCCCACACAGCCACTCTCTTGCTCTCCCCACCTCAAGCAGGCAGGGGGAAGAAAATAAGATGGAAAAGCTCATGGGTCAAGACAAAGACAGGGAGATCATTTACTGAGTGCCCTCATGGGCAAAACAACTCGGCATGGGAAAATTAATTGATTGCCAAGTAAAATAGTTGGATGGTGAGAAACAAAGACAAAATTAGATCAACATCTTTGCCCTGCCCCTGCCCTTACTTCCCCTGACCCTGATGGGTGCAGGGGGGTGGAGAATGGGGGCTCCTCTCTGCTGTTCCCTCCTCCTCATGCATTTTCCCTGCTCCAGTGTGCCCCTCTCCTCGGGCCGCAGTGCGGAGGTGATCCACTGTGGTCCTACATGGGCCTCTGGTGCCTGGAGCAGCTCTTCACCCTCCTTCTCTGACCTTGATGTTCACACTAGTTTTGCTCACACTTTTTTTATTTGTTTGTTTTGTGTTTTTTTTTTCCCGCTCACTATTTTCTCTGTGTGATATTTTCTGCCCTTTCTTAAATACTGTTTCCCAGATATGCCACTAGCTTTGCTGATGGGCTCAGCTGTGCCCTGCGGCAGGCCTGTTGGAACGGGCTGTATCTGGCATGGGGCAGCTCCTGGCCTCTTCCCACAGAGATCACACCAGGAGCCCCCCTGCTGCCAAAACCTTGACACCTACACCCCGTAGATATGCCTAGATGGAATAAATGTATTAAGAGATAGGAGATTTCATTCATTCGTACAGGTGGAAGATGATTTTACCCACAGCCAATGCCAACTAGTCATCAGTTTCTGTTGGAAGTTACTGTCCTCTGCTAGATGGCAGTAGAGTTTGTATGCTGTCAGTCAACATTTTTGGGGTTAAAGATCTAGTTAAGATGAGTTGATTTCTGGCAAGGGGGCAGCAATAAGCACTGGGAGTTGAGCTGTAATTACAGTTGTAGATTAAGTCTTACTAAGACAGAGATACTCCTCCATCATTTGTCTTCCCTGATCTGTTTGGAATAAAGCCACCTAGGGTTAGTTGAACCTACAGGTGAAGGGGGATGTTATCTGATTTTTTTCACTGTCTGAACTAGATTAGAGAGGGCTTGTACCTTTCCTTGGCCTTACAAAATTGTAGGGGTGTAACCTCTGTCTTAGTAGGTGATGCTGAAGGTAAATTACTTGACGACTGCGTAGAGAACTGTGCTAGTAAATGTGCTGCTGAAAATACAAGGAAATAATCATTCCCCTGAGAGTTTGCATAAAGATGTGGTATTATGGCATTTTAAATATTTAACAGCTCTAAGACCTGCAATATTTTCTCTTTGCCTAAGAGGCCTTATTAATGTTTTCTGTTTTGAAGTTTCAGAGTAATTTTATCACAGCTATGTTGACCTCTGAAAGTCTTAATGATGTTATCTCTCTTTTTATGCTACTAGCATAAAGCTGCTAGTCAAAAGGATGCTTTTCTTTAGTCTCAACACCATAGAAGGTTGCTAGCTAACTGTTTACAACAAGTAAGAAGATACATAGAGTCTTTGGTGTTCAAGACTTTTATAGATGGGTGAAGACTTCAATTTAGCAGTTTACCATCTGTTACTGAAATTAGCCCTGTTGGTAGTTAAGCTTCTTCCTTTGGAATGAGGAGGTAGCCTGTGCATTTCCTTTTTAGGTTGGTTGCAGAATAGTAATCTGTTAGGCTCGTATCTCGCTGTGATTAACACTGCAGTCTCAACTTGTCAAACCAGCCCTTTCACCAAAAGGAGCAGTCTGTTCTCCCATCCTTCAGGCAGCATGTGTTTGCACCCTCTGGTTGGCACAGCTGTTTGCATGGACATGTGGGGAACTGCATCAGGACTTCTCTCTTGCATTATTTTTTTCTTTTTTTTTTTTTTTTTTTCCAGATTGGCTACATGTTATGTTTCACCATGAGGTTAAGAGGGAGCTATACAGGCAAAAGTGAAGGTGCATAATAGGCTGAAGTGAAAAGGCAACACAGCTTTTTTTCTTCCTTTCCCCAGTGGCCACTCATTTATCAGCTTAAAATGTTCAGGCTTTAATCTGTTGATAGCAAGTAAGATTTCTGAAGTAGCTTTTTGTTTTCCAAAAATGTAGCATATGGAAATCTTTTTCTTGGTTGTTTTGACTGAGGCCTTGGCAACTTGAGGCTTTTATAAATACTTCTGTAAGACTGGAAGTGATTAAAATAGTGGTATATTTCTAATGGATTCCTTCTTTGTATGTTTGTTTATATCTCCATGTGCTCTAACAGTTTATTTGCTTGCATGTCTGTATGGAAGCATCTTCTGGGTTGTTCAGTTTACTTTAAAGAAGGGCTCTTATCTTGTTCTAGGTGAATAAACCAGGAGAATCCTGGTGATTATGTTTGATTATATTTGTAATTTTTTTTTTTCCTTCCACTGAAAACAAGATAACGGAGCAAAAGTTCAAAGAATGAAACACATCCCCCTGCAAATTGATCCCTCGTGTTTGTGTGTCTTCTCTGTGTCTTGGCAACCTGAAAACCCTTGACCCCCACCTCCTGCTCTGTTGGTCTCTTCTAAAGAACGCAGCGCTCTCTCTTCTTGAGGCTTCTTGTCCTTGCAGGTTACTGTAAAAACAGGTTGAGGATTTCTCCCCCCTCAGGTACAATTAGTCTTCAATTTAATGTCTCCACAGAAGAATAGCTATGGAGAATGTCAGCTACACCATCTGTCCCATCCGTATCATCTGTCACTCTACTTCAGGCCACCTGTGTTCATAAGAAAAGCTTTGCTTTTGCTTGTCAAAACACCTTCAAAATTTCTGTGTTTTTTAACCACTTAATTAAAAATAAGAAAGATAAAATTGTGGGTGCCATAACCATTTGTGAATGACAGTGTTGTTTTTTTAAAGTACTGACTGGCATGTATCTTTGTTTTGGGTTTATTAATTTTCTTCAGTCAGTGGAAATTACGACATTAGCTTGGAATTGGTAGAAGCAGGAGTGAGAAGACATCTCAATCTAAAAACACTGCAGAGTATTACAAATAGAAATAACTGCCTGTGGCAGCATGGGTACTTTATTTCAAAATATGTCCTGAAACCTCTTCTGTGAAACTTACTTCAGCATGCTAGAGGAGACTCAATAAGAAGCACTATAAAATGCTGTTCTGGAACACTTACTTGATGGAAATTTGTATTCCCATGAAGACAAATCAACTGCTGTGTTGTAAAGACATTTATTGTGAGCAGCAGAACTGCAAAACCTGTTATTCTGTGAATTTGTCCTTTTTCCTCTTTAGCATCTTAATATTTGAGTCTCCCAGCTCTTTTTATCCTTATTGGCAGGGGTTTTTTTTGCCAGGCAAGAATAGTCCACTCTGGGTTGGAATAAACTGGCCAAACAACACGTAACATCAGAGTTCTTCATGTCTGTTTCTTAAGTAGTGTGGAACTTGGTTTCTGTCTTAGCCACGGAAAGCTTACAAAACGTACAGAGAAGCTGAAATTGGACAAAGGGTTCAAAGGCAGTTTTGGGGAGAAAGAGGGAAGTAACATATTGGACAGAACTCACTTCCTCAACTAAAAAAGTGTTAGAAAGATTTTGCCTAAAAAGATACTGGAAAGTAACGTATTGCATATGCTTAATCTTGCTGATTAGTTAAAAAAAGGGAAAGAGAAAAATTTAATTAGAAGTGATTTATTTATTCATTTAACATTTGAGATACTGTTTGTCATTGGCTAACCATTATCTGGGGGAAGTAATATAAAATTACAAAGTAAGATCAATATGTAGTTAAAGATTTCTTTGTAGATTGAGCCCACATCTTATGACTCTCTTACGGGTGACTTACAGGTTTGGGGTTTTTTTTTTTTTGTTATATATACTTTTAATAAAAAAAAATGTAAAAAAATCTCTAAGCAGTTCAGTTTCCTGACCTGGTGCATAGTGTTGCCCTGTGTACTGGCAGCTGTTTATCTCAAATATGACTTATTTCTCCAAGTCTTATGGCAAATTGATTTTATTATCAGCATGTCTTTAACTTACCATCTTACTGTAAAACATGGAAGTCAAGTCCCTGGTATCACCTTAGAACTGGACCTACTTGTATGTTTAAGCATTTTATATGCTTAGACCTTAACATGTAACTTTTTGATTAATTTCTCCCTTTCTGTTCCTTTTCCATGATACTTTACCAAATATAGTGAAGATATTATAGATTTCTCCATAATTGAAGGACAAAAGCCTTATTTACTGTCAGAATTTAGCAGGTGGTGTTGATGTAAAAGCATTTCATGCTCTTTTAATAAATGGCATCTTTCTTGTGTTTTTCATAGTCTGACAAGCTTGTCTGTGTTACGCTGTTTGGAAAAGATGCCTTTTCTGAATCAAAGATGCTCCTTGGCTTTTGCATAAAACAGTAGTGATGTATGTTCACGGAGTCACGACCTATCATTTTGAGTGTGTCAGACAAGTTTAGCCTGGTGCTTCCTCTCTGGGCTCGATGGCCGCGTCGGAGCCTGGCGGGTAGGAAAGATGAATGTCAACCCATTCCCTCACAGACTTCTTGCAAGTATTTCTTCTCATCTCAGTTTGAAAACCATTTCAATTATGCTGATAGTAGCAGAGCTCCATGCACAGCACAGGAAGCGAGGCATACTCGCTTAAAGCATTTTTCATCTAATATTAATGTTCCACAGGGGACCTGTATGGGTTCTGGGTAGCCTCAGCGCTAGCGTAGCTTTACGCAACATAAATGCTTTTCTTTTGCACTTCCCTTTTCTGTGGTGTTTTATAGCAAGATGACTGCATGAGAGGCCTGAAGGGCTGTCTGAACATGATGACATACTAGCAGTGGTGTAGCCCTTTCAATATAATGCGGTACCTTGATTAAAAGAATGGTTTTTCTCGCACATGGGCTCTCTCATTGTTTATTGACAAATGGTTTTTAGTGGCAGAATGTGCAGCTCTCAGCCAGGCGTTGCTCCCTCAGTTAGGCTGGCAGGTAGAAGTGCTGATGCTGCTGCCAGAGAACTGCTGATTCTGGGTTATTTTAAGCCAGGATCGGCTGCCCGGTGTGGTTACAGTCAGCATACTGGCATAACTAGGGATGCAGTCTGGGGACCAGAGGGACTGATGGGGGCTAGGGCCTGTTGAGATCAGCCCAGCTATTGAAATGCGTTACCCTTAATATTTTAAAGAAGAAAGAAAGAAAAAAAAAAAAAAAAAAGAGAAGTCTTAAATTTGAGCATGCCCATAAGAACCAAACCCAGGATTTGCCTACTAGAGTGTATCTGGCAAAGTCCAGGTGGTAGCAGCTGGGAAGAAGTTTAAAAATTGGGTCTTTCCGTTCTTTCTTTTTTAATTTCAAGTTGGCTCGCTGTATTAGTTTATATTTGGCATAAGACCCTGTTCCCTCTGCCAAAACTGTCAAACTGTAATAAGTATATAATCCATTATAGGTGGAAATCCAAATTGCCCCATTTACCTGTGGCAGCAGTCATACTGAAAACTTGCTGAAAGAATGGAGAATATTTTATGCGTTTACAGGGATAATCTATAGTTTCTTACTGACTTTCATACCACTGAGCTGAAGCTTTAAGCATTCGTTTTAACTGCGTTTCTACAGAATGACTGTACAAGTAAATAGCCAGCAGAATATGAATTCTGAGTATGTTATAAATTTATGTATCATTTAAAATAAAATATACTTGCAGAAGTGAATGTAAATAGCTTTAAGAAGCTTGGATGGCCTTCCAGCAAGGTGTATAAATGGCATTGGCAGCTAACGCCTATGCAGATAAGTAGGCAGTATGTAGACACAACAAAAAATTAGACCAGATAAATTTATTTTTATGTTTGTGTATGTACATGGTAATAACTTTAGTGTTATGATTTGTAGGACCTTGACAATTTTGAGATGAATAACTGGATTTTGGCATTCATTACTGTGACTTCACTTCTTTATATTATATATTTGATTACTTTTTGCTGAAGTGAGGTGTTATTTTAACTGCATCAAGGCAGACATTATCACTTAAATGCTGTGTGAATTTATTGCTATGAAATGCTGGTATTGTAATAGTGCAGTTATGTTTGAAGACTGTATTTAGCCAAGTAGCGGTAATCTGTCTATTTTGTGCTTGTGTTAGTGCTGTTGTAGACACACAGAATAAATATGCGCTAAAACTAGAAAAATAAATTAATATCGCACCTGCAAGTTACCATTTTTCTTCAGTAGAAATGGGATAATTTGTCTTTGTGAAAGCCAACACAGGTGGTGAAAAAATTAACTGTACATAGTAAAAACAAGCTGGAGAAAAAGCAGGAAGTGGGGCTAAAATTACCTGAGGAAATGAGGCTTCTGCAGGACTTCTTGTCCTTGCCTAAAGTCCGGTTGCCCATTTTGGCCTTTGCTTGTAAGGAGGAGGAGAATGGTGCCTGTAAGACTCATGAAGGTTGCCAGCAGAGGAGAGGGAAAGATGCACAGGACTTGGTTGGTCTGTCCACTCAGAGCATTGGCGGGATGAATGGTCAGGACATGGGTAGCTGTTAGCTGTGGCCACAGCGTGGTGCCTGAGGTAGGATTGCTGCTGTGGGCAGAAGAATTGAGCAACAAAGAACACAAATCTCTGTAGGAAACCGGGCTTCCCTAATTCTGTTGCTTGCAGAACAACTTGCCTATCTCCTACTGTTTGTTAGGATGACTTTGAATGTGGTTATATGGAGGCTGTAAGTGATCGCACCAAAGCTCTTTGTGTATATATATATGTGTAAATATATAAAGCATCCTTAAAAACACCTTTAGTGTTGCAGCATAGTACTTTAAATCTTCAAAGTTGGATCCAATTCCAGTACAAATGTTCATCTTAATAAACCCATCCACTCTTGTTAGAATAAACCTTGAACGTTGTCTTTGAGTGATTAACCCCTTTGGCTGTTCACTTGCGGTATTTTCTACTTAAGGTAGAATGTGAAATACTTTTGGTATTTTCATTGTGGTATTCTTTAAAGTGCTTTAAAGTATATTGGGGAAAAAAAATAACAGCTGGGCAGTAGTTTAATCAAAAGGTAAGACATTTGAGGACAGCTAGTTGTTACCTATTACCTCGTGCTATAGAAGCACGCACTATTACAGCAGGAGATTTATAGGTTTACTATGTCCTCATCTTCTTTCTGCAGATGTTCTTTGACTTCAAGGTATTTGTCTAACATAGTTTCTATGGATGTAGGCAAATAGCTCATAATGAATACTTCTTGTTTTTAAAATACAGGTCGTGTTTATTGTAAATGGGTTGTATTTGTTACATTGCTGTTTCTTCTTCTTCTAGGAAACCCAGCGCTTGCTGGCAGAGCCAGTCCCTGGGATAAAAGCAGAGCCAGATGAAAGCAACGCACGTTATTTTCACGTGGTCATTGCAGGTCCACAGGATTCCCCCTTTGAGGGTGGGACATTTAAACTTGAACTATTCCTTCCAGAAGAATATCCAATGGCAGCTCCTAAAGTACGTTTCATGACCAAAATTTATCATCCTAATGTAGACAAGCTGGGAAGAATATGTTTAGATATTTTGAAAGGTAAGTGCTACCTTGTTTTCTTTGATCTTACTCAGTACAGGAACTTGTAAATTGACCCTCAAAAGAGGTTTAATTTGTTTAAAGAATACCTTGCTTATTCTTTAATCTGGGAGAGGAAAACTTACTATTTCTGTAGACTATGATAAATATGATGTTTCATACTGCTATAAATGTCTCTTCAGATAAATGGTCCCCAGCTTTGCAGATTCGTACAGTTCTGCTATCAATCCAGGCTTTGTTAAGCGCTCCCAATCCAGATGATCCACTAGCAAATGATGTAGCTGAGCAATGGAAGACCAATGAAGCCCAAGCCATAGAAACAGGTGATGTATCTTACACCTTTGTGGGTTTTTTTTTCCTAGCTTTAGGAAGTAACTAATTGCTAATTGGGGGAATATAAATCTTGACCTTCTTTTAAAGTCTGCAACTTGTAGAAGCAATTGTTGCCTACAGTCATAGTCCAAGAACCCTGAATGTGCCTGCGGGGGTCTGTTTTCACGTCTGTGAGGCCTGCTGGAAGAGCGCTCTTGATCTGTTTTATCTTGAGTTTTCATGTTCCTAAATTGCAAGCATGTTTAATTTGGACTCGTGGTAAAATGAAAGTACATACCGCTGCTTTTTCTGTAAAGCTTGGGGAACAAATTACCTAGTTTCAGAAAGCACGGATCTTCTGTACCTGCTTGTGCTGGAGGCTGTAGCAGATGGAAAGAATTATTATGTTATGCCTCTTTGCTTTTGGATTCACTGCAGTCAGGCTGCTTCAGCAGCTGTAAACTTTTGTATAGAATAGGAGGTCAAAATTGCACTTAAAAATCTCAGAACGGATATATTTTGTATACTTGCAGCAGTGGTATAATGTGATCTTTAAAAATGAGTATTTAAAATTGCTTTAACAAAGCTTAAAAACTGATTTCTTAACTGTGTTTCTTTTTCTTTACAGCCAGAGCATGGACTAGGCTATATGCCATGAATAATATTTAAATGCGCTTTGAACATCAAGTGTGCATCACTTCTCCTGTTCTGCCAAGACCTCTTCCTTTTTTGTTTGCATTTAATGGACACAGTCTTAGAAACATTACAGAATAAAAGCCCAGACATCTTCAGTCCTTTGGTGATTAAATGCACATTAGCAAATCTGTGTCTTGTCCTAATTCACTATTGTACCGCATGAGCAGAGGCTAGAAGTATCATCTGGATTGTTGTGAAATTGTTTAAAAGCAGCAGCACATCTCTGCTTTTAATCATTTTTCCCATCATGGTTTAAGTATAAGCACTGTGAATGAAGGTAGGCAGGGTTAGCTGCGGGGCTTTTTGTTTTAATTTTGTGGGCTCCTCCTCCCTTTTTATGGTGATGCTAATTGCATTGGTAAAAGCAGCTAACCAGTTATACTTTAGAATATACCCTCTAGCCCAGTCTAACTTAGACGCTGTAGATGGACAAGCTTCATTGTTTGAACAAAAAATGGGAACATTAAACATCCATCACCTTCACTAATAATATTGTGATTCTGCTGTCAAGTGTAGAAAAAAAATCCCTCCAAGAAAAAGCTTGTGACCATTTTGTATGGCTTGTCTGGAAAATCTCCTGTAAATCTTATGTTTTAGTAAAATATTTTTTGTTATTCTACTTTGCCTTTGTACAGTTTATTTTGCTGTGTTTTCATTTCTCTAATGTGACAATCGTATTTAAAAAAAAAAATAATAATTGAAACCAGAATTGACGGTTTGTCTTCACCAGTCTGACAGATTAAACAGTTAAGAGGTGGAATTCAAAAATGATTTTTTGCTTCTGTTTGCTGATTTTTTTTTTTTTTTTTTTTTTTTTTCCTTAGCTTGTGTTATGTGGGTGACCTTACCTGGCCAACTTAATACAAAATCCCATTTGGAGTGACTTTTAGAAACAAGTCTTTGTAACTGTAATTTTAGTAGTACATTGATATGCATTTTCATGGAAATAAGGATAAGTAGGAGGTTGAGAGCAAATGACAGCACTAATTGTGAGTATCTGCATAACTTCTCTTTGCTGATTGTCATCAGATGTTAGGCTACACACTTTTCTAACTTCTTTAATTCCTGCCCTCTATTAACATGAAATACCGGTGTGTAGAACCACTGTTACAGCCAGCTTGTGTATTGACTGATGTTCGCTTAACCACTTAGAGCTAGCGCCTCATACCACTGGTTTTCTCTACAAGCCTTATTAAGCTACTTGCTTGAGCAACTGGTCTGCTTAAATAGCAGCAAAGCTTCTTTATTGGAGGGAAGTGATTAAAAAACTTCCTTCTCATCCTTGGTTTTTGTGTACGCGTTGTATGGGAGTCCAGCATCTTTTCTGGGAACCCATCTTTTTGCTTCCCTTAACTTCATGTATCCCTCCTTTCCCCAAGCCTTCTCCCTCACCAAAAAAAAAAAAAAAAAGTTTTAAAAAAAAGCTTCAAAGCTTTTGGCAAGGCCAACTTGAAGTGTATCAATGAGAGCTTGCAGTGGTTGCAGTAGGGAGTGTTTTGTCATGGGGTATGGTTATGTAGTCCATTGGTATTCTCCCTCTTTCACCTCTTCTTACTCTGGTGTTATCTGAAATTTCTATAGAATGTGGTGTATTTATTGTGCTCTTATGTAAGATGAAGAATATCTATTAAAAAGACGTTTTTTCCAACAGACAGTGCTTTCAGTGGTTAGTAACCAGTATTGTTCCTCTAAGTGCTCCTTGTAACACGGTTGAAGCTTGGTTCAGAATTCATCTTTTTCACTTTTTGAGTTAAACGCCCTGTTTTAAAAGTAATTTCTGTGTTGAATGTAAGCCAAAGTTGCATTCAGGGCTTGTAACAAACTGTTGGTCAGAGTGGGTAAGCACCGTTAACCCTGCCTTCCTGTTAGAAATGAGGGTGGGCAGCTGAGAATACGTGAGGCAGACTCTGGATTCCCTTCACCTACCTCTTAAAGCTTTACCTTACACTAAGTATAGAGCTTTCCGGTTCCTTCTCTAGTCCAAGGACCAGTGGCACCCCCAGAGGTCAGGCAGACCTACCTAAGCCCCCGCCTTTGACGGTGGCGTTTCCTTCCTTCCCCAGAGAAACAGGACCCAAACTGGCACTTGGACAGTTTAACTTCCAATGAGGTGGGGATGAATCCAGACCCAAGGTCATTCAGCAGCTGCCTGTAGGTATTTGTATGTTCAAGGCTTAAAACTCAGCTGGAGTTGGCAGCTAATCAGAGGATGTAATGAAAACTTAAATTCTTCATGGAATATTGTTAATGTATTAATAGAAAAAATCCTCTGCCTCCGTTTGCTAGTGACTGAATAAAGTGGATTATAGAATTGTTTGAGTACACAGTAGCCAGTTTGTGTCTGGGTTCTTTTTTTAACTATCATCTCAACAAATTTGAGATTAATTTATTAAAGAAGTCCATGCTGTCTTCAGTTTGAACGTATGAGTCCGTAGTGATGGTATATCTGAAATTAATGGTGTAAAACGATAGGCAAAGTCCGGTATTTTAAAACACCTCAGAGTATTTTCAAATGATAGTTGTAACGAAAGAAATTTTAAATGGGATCCCTAAAAACTAGAATTTGTTTGTTCTGGGGTCTATCCAAGCATATTTTAATCATTTTACAGTTCATTTAATATATATTAAATAATGTGTATTTAACTTTTAAACCTGATTTAAGAGCCCTGTATAAAGCCAAGCTGGGAAGTTCATTCTCTCTTATGTTTGGGCATGCGTGAAACTTTTAGACTAAATTCTTTGAAGCCAGTTAGATGCAACTTTTTCTCCAAGTTAAGCAGGTGTTTATTCACAGCCGTTACCTGAAACTCAAAGCTACTTTTATTACACCTGCCATTAGAGCTGGTTAGCAAATGCAGCTATCTTTTAGGCAAGGTTAGCTTTACCTCCATTTTTAGTGGCTGTCCGTGGGATAAATTTACAGTAAATTTACAATAGATGTGTTTCCTCGAGCGGTGCTGGCGCTCTGTGTCAACAGCCCTGAAATCCTGAGCGAGGGTGGTGACATTGCGGTTGTGTGTCAGTGTCTGGGTAGTAACGGTGCAGCTGTTTAGCAGGTGGATTCTAAAACCACCCGTGCAACAATCCTGTCGTGGTAGGTTCCTTTAGATGAAGAGGATTGGGAAGGTGTTGCATTTTTGCAGAACCATACAGTGGTGGTCTCTTAATGCGTAGCCATGTTCTGTCAGGGGTGCGAAGCGTATCATCGCGGGGAACCGATGGAACAGGTCTTTTGTATCTCAGCTGGCTTTAGTCTAAACCATGTGAACCGTTGCTTCTGTAGCTTTCAAGGAAGTGTATTTTCAATACGTTGAGATTATTGTGAGACATCTAAATGGACTAGTAACATCAACAATTGTGACATCTCGATTTATGTACATTCCTTCTTCGGATTTTTTTTTTTTTTGAGGGTTACTCTTAAAAGTAAAATGTCTGGTAGGTTTTGTCAATAACATGTCTTGACTGTAATGTGATATGACACTGAAATAAAAGGAAGAGTGATTATTCATTACACAGACACCGAGCTTCATTTAACTGTAGCGGGCTGCCCTCGCTGTGCAATAGTTTCCTAATATTTTTATCATTTGTTAAAATAAGGGAGGTAAATGTGGATAACATCTCTCATAACTCACTTTCAAATTGCTGTGGCTTTTAAAAATTTTTTTTTCCCTTCTCGTATGGGGAGAAAAGAGCAACACCTCGGTCCTAAAGCCATCAGAGGGGGCTGCTCTGGTGCATGAGCTCAGAGGATGGGGGTTTTTTTTTTTGTTTTAATTTTTTTTGCCTGCCTGTGTTGAAATCTGTCTGCTGTAGTACAAGACTGGCCTACTTAAGCGCAGTTTGGACAATTCCTAGTGCAATCAAACTGATAAATGTATTAAGCTTTGCTAAACCGTGTTACGTTATGAGCATGGCACAAAGTTAGTAATTGCGTGTCTGCTGTGATGGATTTCGCGCTGTGTATTGCAACCTCCTGCCAAAAGTGCAGAGGAAGATTTTAAAGCAAATCTGTAATTGTTATGTCGCACCGAAGTACATGAGAAGAGTGGCGCCAAGCAGCGTAACTGCCTTATCTGTGGTGGTTGCTGTCATACGCTCCCCTCATGCTAAGGGGCTCGGTGTGAGCAAGTAGATTGTTCTGTATTTGTCTGCAGGGCAGAAAAGGAAGGATAAAAACTTCGATTTGAAGGGGGGTGCTGGTGGGAGCTGTCAGCTGAACACTCCCCCCTGGATGACCTGCGTTAGGAAAGGGAATTATCCCCTGAGATGCCTCGTCTGGGTAGCTGGGTTTGTTGCCAGGGAGTTGTCGCCTCTGATCAGCCCATCATTGAGGCACCGAATACTCCAGAATCCCCTTGGGTCAGGGAGCAGTGGGAGGTACCTGCCGTTTCCGCACGTCACACAGTGTGAGCCTTCCCAGATAAAGACATGGATGCGAGTGTGGCATCTAACAGAAAGGTTTTTATTATAAGGAAAGTATAAATTATTTCACATGGGGAAATTCATCTCTGACTGGAGTACTTGTTGCAGAATGGTGTTTCAGATATTCTGGTGTAGGCTGGGCTTTGCCTTCAGAGCTGCTGTGAAGGAATTTCTGGTTCAGGCCTGATCTGCACCTCAGGTACCCCAGTTGAGATCTCCATGGTTTCTGTAGCCAGGCTTGCAAGCTCTGTCATGCGTCTGAAGGGTTTCAAGTGCAATATTCAGTTGTTGGTTGCTGTAGTGGGTGTGATCTCAGCCTGGACCCCTCAGCTGCGCCTTCAGAAGTACTGCTGCTGCTGTGGTTTTCCTGTCAGCTGCTCATTACTATTACAGGTAACTTAGGAGGGTGCTGATAAATTCATGGAGAGGTGTCTATGGTCTTATGCCCCATGGACAGCTATTAAATATGGGCTAGTCTCAGAGAAATATGACACAGTAAGGTGACTGTAATGGTATCGGTCCTGTCTTCAGTTGCTGTGGATGTTTGCCTGTCTTACTCAAGTTCAGGTTGTGCTAGTGGTGTACTCAGAAAGCAGGAAAGAAGGAAGTGTTTAGGAGAATGAAACCAAGTTGAGTGGCAGCAAACTGTCCCTTAGGACAGGGGCCTTGTTACAGAGTCGATGTTACAGGCACCAGGCCACAGGCAAGCCACCAGCAGGGTACGTGCCCACGGTGATGGTCTTTGGCCAGCAGTGCGCGTTGCTGTACGTGCTTCTGCATACTCTCCATCCATCAGAATTGGTGCTAACAATATGGTGCTAATATTTGTGCTAACAAATAATGAGGGAAAGCTATGGGGAACCAGCGCTACCACCAAGAGCTGCTAGAAGTTCCATGTGGGCCATCAGGCAAATAGCAGCTGATCACCCAGCAGGCTCACTCAGTGGTCTCCTGCCTTCCTAAACCACCTCTTTGAACAGCGTTTCCTGCTTATTTAGGGACAGAAGACTGAGAGCATTGTTCGGGGAGGCGCACAGCCCACAGCACTCAGATTGCCCCAAGCAGGGATGTGCCTGCAGCGGCTGAGTTTGCAGGTTAAGGGCCGATACCATTCCTCATGTGGAGCATTGTCGTCCCAATGTGAACACAGCACTGGCTTCATCACTTGAGGTGAGCATGAAGGGCCTGACTTAATGCCACAGCAATACTGAGGCCAGAACAGCGCTGAAAGTAAGAGGACAAGTTTAAAAAAAAAAGAAAACCAACCCTGAACACATTCAACTTAAAGCTTGAAGATTCATATAAGCTTTCTGGGTCTTGTGTGCTGTAACTTCACGTGATGCATGGGAGATACTCTGGCAGGAGGCAGACACAACTACGGTAAAAACTCTCTTAAATCTGGAGAAGGATGCGTGGTAACTATCCACTTGTCAGAAGCCATACAGAGAGGGGAAGAGAGTATCTGCTCACTGGCAAAAGGATGTAGAAAGAAGCAGGCTCAAAAAAAATGAAGCAAGAGGAGGTGGGTGTGCAGCAGCAGCCTGAGCTCTGGCAGTGCTCTCCAAGCTGGGGTGGGTATTAGAGACATAGGTGTTCCAAGAGGGGGTTGTGTGGCATCAAGTTCAAGGAAAAGAAATCCATTCCTTTTAACAGCACCAAGATCCTGAGCCAGAAATGGTGGTAGACAGGGGGCACTTGAGGCAAATACTGTCCTGTTGTTCCCAATTCCTCCAGGCACTGCTGAACACAAGACACTGGATTAGATGGACCTTTGGTCTGATGTGATGCAGCTGCTCCCACTGTTACTGTACAGCTATTAAATGCATGTCTGTGCTGCAAGCATGACGGTAGCAAAAGGAAGTGGAGAGTTAGAAATCTCATTGGTGTGGGTAAAGTTAGATGGGAGCGAGCTGTATGGTGAGCTAGGACAGTCATGGTGGTGTTCCAGCTCTTCAGAGGGCTCTTCCGCAGGGCTAAATGAAGCCAGAGTAGTGCAAGGATGAGGCAAGAAATAGGAAGTATCAGATGAAACTATCTATGTTTTAGATGAGATTGAAGATTCCTGAACAAACACTTCTTTTGCAGTATTTGCAAGGGAATGACTACATCATCCACAGGACTAATTTAGATTTTATTCTGGTATTTTTCAAATATAAAAAGTCAAAATTCTTACATCAATCTTTAGAGAAAATCCATGCAAGCAGGTCAAAATGTTTACAACTTAATTTTCCCTCCCCACCCCCAACCCCTTCCCTTCAGTTTTCACTTCACAAACCATGTTGGTAAGTAAACCAAGTGTTTGCCTCTCAGGTTTTGTTTTTATTTTTTTTCACAGCACATTGTTAACAGACTGATGCCAGGCTAAGTCGGGGGTGCAGTAAGCACCAAAGTAAGATTTTTCACTTTAACAGCCTCTCTGCAATACCTCAGTGTTTCTTGAGGTCTTTAAAAGCACATCCCATTTCGCTTAATTCTGGCTCCACATAATTTTAAACTTTAAGGCTATTTCTATTTGACACCATCGTAATCTAACTTGTGATAATCTCAAAACCTAACAGCCAGGAAAAGCAGCAGTAAAACCAGACTTTTTGAAAATTGCAGATGACAACCTTCTGCCCTTTCTCCTCCAGAGAACCAAATCTGGATGTTTTGTACAAAATTTATGGCATGAGAAAAATCCCAAATCTGGTTTGGCCCATCTAAATAGAGATGCACGTAAAACCAAAATGCTTCTACATTTAAATTGATACGTAGTAGAAAAAAAACCTTTAGCTTTCCTATTCTGATTTTTACACAGATCCTTTAGTGTCAGACTTCGTTAGGACTGAAGCTGTACCGCTGGCTCTTTACTACAGTTGTTCCCTGTAGCGTAACTGAAGTATTCTCAATTTACCTTACAATTCACTGAACGTTTCTCTTTGAAAGGGAGTCGAAGTCAAATTAAGCAATAGAGCTCTGTTCTGAAGGTTGCATAGAGACTGGAGAGATTTATACAAGAAATGCTGTTTAAAAAAAATAAAATAATCCTGTCTGGCACTACTGAACAGCTCAAATGTGTGTGACCAAAAAATAACCAAAATATTTATAGGCAATCAACTCTTGAGTTTGTTAGCAACAGCAATACTGTACATTTTTACATTATTATCAAATACATAATTCAAGAGTTACAAAATAAGATCATGCATTACCACTAAATCTCATACAAGCTTGGATTGGTTTCATTCCAAGAATCTGAAACTGAGACAGAAGCGTTTTTATGAATAAGAACTTGAACTCTGGATTCTTGTTTTAGCTTTCACAGATTCTATGTAATCTTGTTACAAGAAAGCCTGTACAAGTTTGCTCAATTTAAAGTGTTAAAATGACTACTGAACAAAAAAGTGAGCATCAAAGTGATCAAAAAAGCTGCCTTTAAAGGCAGCTGTTGAGCCAGAGGTACCCCACAGGCTGGGAGGGATGATTTTAACGAAGATCAGACATTCTTCATACGTGCTCAGCTCCACCTTCTTCTGGTTTGCCTGGCCAAAACAGTGCTTTTGATAGACCATTCAGTTTAAAGAAGTGAGCTGAGCAAGTGGTGCCCTCTGTAGATGGGGTTCAGTGTAAAGTACACGCAGAAACACGTGCACATCACTGAAATACCCACACTCCTTCCCCACCTCCTTGTGACTGGAAGGATGACAAGCTGTTGGCAATACTTCCACCTTTAGATGCCCGTGTCTTTCCAGTTCTGGAAGTGACCTGGAAGAGGAGAGGCAGGGATGGAAGAGCAGCACCCTACCCAACATTGCAGAAGTCTTCACCTTTGTGGCTCATGCCTCTTCTCAGTAGTATTTTTGCCTCTTCAAAGAGAGCAGCATTACAAGATCAGATTATCTGTCTCCCTAGTTTCAATGCATTTACATATGGCACAAGATTGGTTTTCTAAGGAGTAACTTGTGGCAACAACATTTTTTTTCCTCCTAAAAAAGTGTAACAGCACAAAAAAGTTTAATTTATAGCAGCATTTTACACAATTTGTGTTAAAAAAGTAGAAGTTAACCATTTGTGTATTGAGTAACAAAAGGTTTAAATTACATTTATTTTCCATTTTACACTCACTATTTACTAGTTGGACTATTTACAAAGGTTCAAATATTGTGTAAGAGAATGAGCTTTACCTAGAATAAACTTCACATGTGAGGTAACGGTCTACCTCAACCTCTGTTTTGGCTGGCTATAGAGGAGGTACAGTTGGGTTTAGATCCTAGAAAAAATTCAGAATTAGGATGTTCACATGAATTAGATTGCGTTCTTGTAGAAGAAACCATACACACACACATGCACAGGAGAATGTTTTTACCATGGGATTACTCTAAGACCAACAGTGGATTTAGTTTTCATCTTTTTGGCTGAAAAGAGGAGAAAATAATTAAGAACAGGGAAGGTGTCAGCTGTACCTCATTTATTCCAACTAAGTTTTATCAAGAGGACAGCTCTTAATTCAAGAAACTAAAGCAATTGGTGTTAAAACTGCAGAACTTAAATACTTAAGAATTGACTTAAAATTGGGGCTTTCAGCACACCTTCTGAAGAAGACATTATTTCTCCATTAGTCTAAGTAAGTATCAACCCACCTGTCTCCAAGCCCAGGAGGTACCACCACTAGGTCCTGCTGGGCAAGACACCTCAACCCATGCTTGCTAATAGACACCACTAATGTAAGGGTGCCCCCTGGGTAAGTCTTGCTTTCCTCTACACATTTTTACATGACAACAGACTCGGGAACACTACAGTAAAGCTGCTTCTCATTGAGGATTAGAAGTTTTTGGAACCTGCAATGTAATTACACCATGAACAAAATGTATCAAAATGCTAAAAGGAAAAAAAAAAAGTGGAGGATAAGGGATCTACAATGTGTTTCATGGAAGTCTTTCTTCAGCTGGCCAAGTAATGAAACAGAAGTATAGTGGGTAGGTTTGATAGTTGCAAGACAAAAGGTGTTGTTCTTGCTGCAGTTAGAAATTACATGAAGATTGCATAGGGCAAGGCAACCTTTTGGAAAACGGAGGCAAGCAGTGCTTAGTGTCGGCATCCTTTGCTCTCGATGGGCTGAATGTGGTTTAGTGCTTTATTGGAGTCACACTACACATCTCTGCCTTCAACACACCCATTTACCCAAATAGCGCCACCTTAAGATCTTAGCGCTTCATCCACAGATACCAAATAAGAGTTTAGTAGAAGACTATTTGCTCAAGCTTTTTTCTAAGCAAGTACTCTTGCGGAACTACTGACTAAAACTGACAAATCTTAAATAAGCTGAACACCACTGAGATGCATATTTTATTTTAGCAGATATGGAAATTATATACTCAAGTTTCTTTTTTTTTTTTTTTAAAAAATGGCCTATTAAGGCATCTTAAAAAAATCCATATATGGCTTTGGTTTGCTGAAATACTATTTTACATTGTTAAAAAGGAAAAACATGTTAAAATAAATTTGACATTATGACACATTCACATATTTCACTTAGAATTGACAGTTACACAGATGCCTACATGTGATCACAGATGTCTCCCCTTGTGATGACATGAATAAGAAGGTAATCCAAATGTTTATCTCACAGTAGAGGGCAACCCAGAAGTCTGTGCAGAAGTGACATATAAGGAGTTATTATCTGGAAGAGGGGAAACCACAGAGTTTCCATTTGTGGGTGAACAGCTCAGTTTCAGTTTTTCCAAGTACTCTGCATGAACAGGCTTGTGACACTGAAGGACCTTGATTGCATCTTCTACTTTAAACCATTCTCTTTTCCTCCCTGAATGAGTATAATCCACAAAGAAAAAGAGAGTTACAAATCTGTAACAGCGCTATTTGTTGCGATTTGATCATGCACGTTTTCTCATTTCTTTTACTTTAGAAGTTCAAGTTGTCAGGCAAAAGATAAAGGGTGAAAAGACATTGAAAGAACTGGTGAAGGCAGGAGATTTCACTCAAGCTTACTGAAATGGATTCATAATAAAGCCTTTCAGATAACTCTCTTGAAGCAGATACTGGGCAAAAGATCATATGACTGTTCATAGGCTCCAAAAGCCACACCTAGTCCTTACAGAAAAGGATATTATCATTTAAATGGCTTAATTCTGCCTTCCCACATTGTCATGCCTAGCACAAAACCAATCTGAAGAACAAACATCCATGCAGTTCAAGAGAATGGCTTGGTCTGATTTAGAAAGCAACGTTCCATACTTAAAACATATCCATGTATGGAGTTACTCAGGTTAGCCCTAAGTTTTCAAAAATAATATACATTATACCAGAGATATTTTTAAGCTCCAAGACTTGTCTTAGTAAGATAGTCCTAAGATCATCTTTCTTATAAAAGCAAGTCCTTTAAAATTAGAGGCCTCTGAAAAAAATTATAAACAAGGTCAACGATAGTACTGTTAAAAGTGGGTGCAATTAAGAGGGTGCACTCCTCACAACTTGATAGTGTCAGAAACTTTCTCTTTCCACCTGAAAAATTGAGCAGTTTTGAAAAAACCCTTTATAATTACATGCCATTTGTTGAGAGATTAATAGTGCTAAGTTTGTGAATGTTAACACTCCTAAAGCACCACCTCCTGAAAAAGGCAAAGCGTAATCAAAGTAGGATGTCATTTTTTGTACCATTTCTTAGTTAACTCAGCTTTCAGCTGGACAAATACCAATTGATATGTTTACTTAAATAAATTCAAAGGGGAAGATCCATACAACATCATAAAGCATGTTAGCCTAACTAAACTGGATGACATTGATAGCTGTGTGACATAGATGTATATATAGGACCCTCTTAAGGCCAGCACTGTCCCTACTGAAAAATAAAGCTAAGGTGAAAGTAAATACTAGTGTCGTCCCCCCTGGCCCAGGAGAATCAGGGGAAACTTTCAAAACTTTGTTAGTTTTTTTTTTTTCCAAAGACACATTCAAAACACCCCAGAGTATAAGACAACAGAACATTCTACTTTTGAAGGAAAAAATAATTAATTAGTTAAGTTTATTCCATCTTAATACTTAGAATATCCTAATTAATATAATGTAAGAGTAACACAGTATGTCAGAAGCAACCCTAGTTACATGTGTACAAAAGCGTCAAAGAACAGCATCACTATTTCCAGTAATTTCAGTTTATAGAACAGAATTAGTATTTTCCCTAGAGTTATATGAACTGCTTCAGAAAAGGAAAATATATTAAGCAAACTTCTTTAAGTGTAGCACATGAAGACAGAGAATAGGTTTACCTATATTAACTGAATCCTCCCAGTCTTCCAGTATTTCCGTCACAGTAAGAACATAAACATATGTCCTATGCTTCCGATCCTGGTTCTGCTTAAATAATAGAAGTAGACATTTTAATTCTCAGCAAAAAAAGTAACTTAGACTTATCACAACTATAAGATTAAAAATTACTTAGCTCTGAAGGGCACTTGCCAGCTAAACCTGGCTTTGATTTTTATTAAAGATATATCTGTACTGAGTAGGCCCCAAAAGGATGGGAAAACTGAAGTTTTGTTTGAAACAACAGCTATTCTATTTTACTAGGTTAAAAAAAAAAAAACAACCCAAGGAATGTGTATCAGTCTGCTCAGAGCAAGGTGGATGTGCCACAGCCAGTCAACGTGAGGTCTGTGTGGACATTACTCCTTGCTACCTCCACAGGAGGCCACCAGCACGCTCCTAAAGGTGCTGCCCCACTAATCAAACCATACCGCCCCTTGGAAAAGAACTGAGCTCCTAGAAAACCCAGAACCATCTACGATTACAACTATATTAAGAACCAAGAGAGGTTATGCCCTAGCTCCCCTTACAGATGGTTTTATCCTTGTGCCAATAAACATTCCTACTTATCTCTGTTTCGCTACACTGTTAGTAAAAACTGTTGTGCTTTACTAGGAAGTAAAAATACACCAAGACAGTTGTTTGTCAATATCACTATTAAAGAGAGTAAATACATTTATTAAAAAAAACCCAGCATTTCTACCTGTAGTTCCTGAACAGGAGGACTCAGCAGCAACATAATTTCCATTTTCTGTTTACTTCAATCTCAGGTTGCACCACACGGCCCCCTCAATAGTACTAACGACCATTTGTGGGGCCATGTTGTGAGGCTGAATCAGGGCCTTGATTTCAGTTAGCAGTAACCTAGAGAAGTGCCACTCAACACTTTATCTCCTCTGGTCTAGCTGGTTGGTGGTAGATGGATGGCTTCAGAAGAACATACAGCTAAGCTGCCAAATAATTAAGGTCCCTTATGGCCCCAGTTTTAAGGCAACAAGATGACAGGTATCCTGTCTTTTTTTTGATCTCAGCTAGCAAGTATGGCATACTTCTGCAGACTAACCAGCAGAGTTAAAAACAGGTAAGTTTTTACTGCATAGGACCACCCAGGTGTATTCATAAACCCAAAACAAACCAGGAGAAGGGCACAGGTATAGCGAATGCTACTAATTACAATCAGGAACTTCCCTAATTTTGTTATGGTTTCCATACTTCACAATGGGAACACCTTTAGCACTGTATCAAGTAGTCATATATTTCACATAGGGAAACCCTATCAGGACTAGACTGTCTCTGAAAGTTGCTTTTATAATTAAACTATGAAGATTCATACCTAACTACTGGCCTGAGGGACTTCCACTCTCAGCTGCCATACAGCACAACAGAATATTGTTGCATGTATTATGATCTGAAGGCTCACATCTACGTTTCTACAGTCTACTGTCTAGAACATGAATTGCCAATGCCAACACTAAAACATCTAGTACATCATACTACATCTAGTATGCATCCTTGTGCTGTCAGTAGTTCAGAGTCTGGTGTTTACACTATGAAATACAATTTTTGAACTATGTAGTATTGCTAAAGGTTAGATTTATCTGTGATCTAAAGCATTAGCTTTTTTAGGGAATAAATGCCATAATGAGATATTTCAGCAAAATCTAATTGCAGAAGAAAAGTCAAAATATTGCCCGCAAAAAGGCATATGTGACATTTCAGAAATCCTAGATCTATGAATGTTCATTTCAATATTTTTTTTTTAAACCTTCTAGATGTTGTCCGAGTACTAATTTAATCTTTCCTGGAAAGTTGTAAGTACTTTGAAATATTCCTATTCAAACCTTCCCACATCATGTAATGACTAAAGGAAAACACCTGTCTAACGTAGCATTTCCAGTAGCATTGCAAAATTAAAGGCAGGTAATACTTAAGAACTTAAGTCTGATTGTGTTGTGTAGATGCTGTTTCTGTAGTTTATCAACTCAAAAAAAAAAAAAAAACCAAACAAAAAACCTCCATTGTTTTTAAAAGGTAAAAGAAATAGCTCACCTCAAATATCCCAAGCAGTCTCCCTAGCTTTCCCTTTACTCCAGCCTACAAAACAAACAGGAAAAAGGGTTAATGTGCTTTTTAATTTAAAGAAACTGAAATATCAGTGTCAGCATCCTAAATCAGCATAAGTGAATTACTTCTCCTTATTAGTGTTACCTAAGCAAGTGTTTTAATGTAAGTTTTAATTAGACAGTGCTGCATTGCTTCTGGAGTTTCTAGTTTTAAAGTACTTAGACCATCAGAACAGAAAAGCTTGCCCTAATGAGTGGGTCAAAGAATGTGTAGATCTTTAAAGTTTTCAGAAAAAAATACTGTTTTACTTACCATGTTCTTTGTGTACTGTATTTTATTACAGAGATAAATGTCATCCAATACTGAAATTAGCCAGGGAAGTAGACAGGACAAGACAGAATTAAAGTAGTATAGTAATAAATCTAGAGAAGGAATCATTAAAACTCATTTAAGTCCAAGTCTTCAAAATACAGTAACAAATTAAACTGTAGGTTACTGGGTGGATCTTGCACCACAATGACTTAGTGTACACTACTTTTAATATTAAAGTGCAGCTTTTGGCATGTAAGCTTAAAATCAAATTTATATCCCCAATTCTCTACAAAACCGTTTTGAATTCTTTTTCTAGAAAAGGCTTTAGAGTTTTACTACAACTTTTTAAAACAACCCCTATGTGTATCAACCTGCGCTTAGTAATTTGTATCAATGCAGTTAAGATGGTCGTTATGTTCTAAGACTCTATGGTTTGTTTTTCCAGAAATAATATATAATGCCTCTTCCAAAAGAAGTAGTTTATGATCATCCATTGATTCTAAACAAATCTGAATCCATACGCCTGAGACTTAAAAGCATATGTAGTCTACTGGTGGATTTTGTCTTGTATAACTGATATTTAAAATAGGGCTTCTTAGCGCTAAAATGACATTTTCCAGCCTTCAGTCTTTGTTTTCCAGCTTTAACCAAAGAAAGCTACTGATGTCTCATGTCTTTATATAAAGCACCATATGGATCTTAATTACATTTTAACGAGTAACTCTGGCAGACAACTGGGCAGGCTTTAGCAGTAAGTCTAACCAAGATCTTACAAGTGGATGTCTTCTGTGTCTTTCTTTTTAAAGAAATCAGATGGCTGGTGTTATTTATTAAGCAGTTTTGATGGAGGAAGTCTGTCCACAGCCCCTGCAACTCAACAAGCATTCTGCTCATCTAGAGCAAGAGCTAGCAAAAAGTTAATGCAAAACTACATCCAATATTCTTCTGGTTGTCTGCTGTGATGACAGAGATATCTGTTAAAGCTTATACATTACTTGACCTGTTGGGTAAGTGATTAGGCAGTACATTAATTATGAAAGCGACAGACCCTTGTTTGGGTCTGAAAAAGTCAGCTATGCCACAACAGACACTGAAGACTCCTTGTGCTTTACACTGGGTAACGAAAAAGCAATCATTAGCCTAAAGAAACACATGCTGAAGAAATGTTTAAGTTTTACTGATCAGTCCTAATTTCCTCAACATTACGGTGTCTTTTTTAAAAAGAGAAACAGAACCTCAAAGTCTACAAACTTATGCTTCTGTTCCCAATTTCTGCATTTCTTCTCAAGCAGCAATAGCTAGGAATCACTATATCCTCCAGATTTCTTCTTTGTGGCAAACTGAATAACTAAAAAAAGCAATTTTCCATCATCCTATACCATCAAAAGTAACAACATGAATTTGTGGGATTAGTCTTTTTTTAATACTTCAGGTGTCCAAGTGTGCACTTTTAGCTGCACAAGTTTTGTAATTTCTTCATTTCCTTCCTAAAGTTGCAGCAAAGAACAAGATTCTTTAATATCCTTACAGATGTGGCAAGATACGGTTTAACAGCACGAGAGAAAGCCCAGTAGAGACTCTGTAGGTTTCTCAAACATCAAGACAAGCTTTTCCAAGTACCAAGGAACTGCTGTAAAGGGGACTATACTCTACCAGATGGAAGGAAAAAATTACTCCCCCTCTGCCTAAACCCACCCACCCCCTCAACCCAAAAAACTTCCAAAGTTTTAGAAGTCTTTAAGAAGTCCTAGCCAAAGCCTTATTTACATTACAAAGATTTTTTTAAAAGGCAGGTCTAGGGCCTATGTTGAAGGACAAAGAAACTCACCAAGAGATGCAGGACAGCTTCTCTGAACTAAGGGGGAGCCTGACAATTAACTGATATTCAACGCATGGCAAAAACACCATTACCAGGTAAGTTTACCAAACGCGGAATAGCTTTTCTAGAGAAGTTTTTTCAACTTCTTAGTACCCCATAGTCACCATGTAACTTTATTATAGATGTTACTCTAAGTGGAATTTACTTAACAGCTTCTCTGTTGTCCCTCCAAGTACATCAGTGGTTTAAACAAATACTCTTAGCTAAGTAATTCTGAATGAAACAATTAGAAGCACTCTATTACGTTAAGTGTAAAAATTCCTCAAAGCTTGTAACAAAGCTTTTGTGCAACCAGATGTTGCTACGTAAATGTGATTACTGTCACTGATGCCCGGTTACTCTCTAGGCAAAGACAGGTGCTTCTAAAACATAGCACCATTCCTGCAGACAGTAGTGTCTTTTGAATCCTCTGTACCCAAAAGTATAGAAAGGTGGTAACTAGAGTCTTATGATTTTTCTCTGAAAGTAATCATAGAATCATAGAATGGCTAGAGTTGGAAAGGACCTTAAAGATCATCTAGTTCCAACCCCCCTGCCATGGGCAGGGACACCTCTCACTAGAGCAGGTTGCTCAAAGCCCCATCCAGCCTGGCCTTGAACACTTCCAGGGATGGGGCATCCACAACTTCCCTGGGCAACCTGTTCCAGTGCCTCACCACCCTCACTGTAAAGAATTTCTTCCTTATATCTAATCTAAATCTCTTCTCTTCCAATTTAAAACCATTGCCCCTTGTCCTGTCACCACTCTTCCTGACAAAGAGTCCCTCTTCAGCTCTTCTGTAGGCTCCCTTCAGGTATTGATAGGCTGTTATAAGGTCTCCCCGGAGCCTTCTCTTCTCCAGGCTGAACAACCCCAGCTCTCTCAGCCTGTCTTCATAGGAGAGGTGCTCCATCCCTCTGATCATCCTCGTGGCCCTCCGCTGGACCCGTTCCAACAGGTCCATGTCCTTTCTGTGTTGAGGACTCCAAAGCTGGACACAGTACTCCAGGAGGGGTCTCACGAGCGCAGAGTAGAGGGGCAATATAATAGGTAATATTAAGGTAATATATTCAACTGAATCAACTTCATAGTTTAAAAAGTATCATTAAACTGACTGTGGTTTTTTTTAAAGTGCTTTTGCTAACAGAAGTATTTCCTCCAGGTTCTTACCTTGATGTAGTTTCTCCAAAACTTGTCAAAATTAAACACTAGGGGACCAAGAAATGATTCAGCTTTTTCCTTAGAAAGTCAAATAAAGTTCCCACTTTCCTAATTGTAAACTTCTAATCCAATACACTGGTTAAGTTCTTAGACTTTGAACCATTTTGTCTCTAATAAAAATATCTTTCTTCCTTTAGCCATGATGTGCCCATAGCTGTTAAAATACAGTTCTTTAAGTAAACAAAATCCCATAGGCTACAATAAGCAAGTGAGACAGTTTAAACTTTGGGAGAAAAGCCTGAAAAAACAGCATTTCTTTTGGCAGACAAGCGATTGAATTAAGTGCTGCACTTCCCCAGAAGGATTCCCTCCGGAAGCCTATGAGTACTATGTCAATAAGGTCTCAAATCTGAATTTATGCATATGTTTTAATATTAGTCTAAATCCAACACCAAGAGAAAAACTGGCCACTTCATCTCATAATCTTTCTGGCCTGGAAGCCCTTCGCTGTTGGCAGCTCTTGCTGTGCTGCAGTCACAGATGTGGTCAGACCTGCCTTTTGTTGCCTGTAGATGGAGCAAGAGTCATGCTGCAGTTTAATTTTCAGGCTAGCAGTCTACCAGAGCAGAAAGTTGCTTAAAAACTGAAAGATTTGAGAGTTATTTTTATCTGTGGGATCTTTCGGATAGTACTTTAATGGCTAGGCTCCTGAAGGCACAGTGCAAGACTATTCCTGCCCTTTCTTGCATACCCCAAAGGGCTTCATTGTACATGCCACAATCTTTCAGCTGAAAGGATGTTTTATTTATTTACTTTTTAAAGTACCTACCTAGCCCTACTCTGTAACACCCAATTGTTTTTCAACTATTAGATACTCACTGGAGCAGATTCCTCTACTTCCTGCAAGAGGTCTTAGATAATATTACTGCCATTTTCACTGTTGCAGCAGATTAACCTCCAGGATCCGCCTCTCCTCAGAACCCATGCTCACACAGGTCTGGGAGGACAGCGTGGTTTTTGGTAGGCGTTTCAATATACTACTAAGTGCAAACAAAGCAAGAGTCTCCTTTTTTGGGGGGGGTGATATGAAGGAAGAAAAGGGAGTAGGAGGGTGCTCCTTCCATTTAAGAGACTGGACATCACCAGCTTACCACCCTGATTATTTGCATAATATTTCTCTTTGAACACCGCATGTGCAAACAGCTCTTATTTCCACCTTTCATGCTACCCAATAAAAGACTAAGCTCCAAATTCATTAACAGACTAGCTCCTCATTTAGATGAGGTTTAATACGTTTCTGGGATTGCTTTATAGTCTAACTTTATTTTGATATTCTACTTTCAGGTTTTTACAAACGTATTGTACCTAAGGAACTTGACAGGTTAGCTTAATTACTGTAACCTGTGAAATGGCAGACAAACTTAAATGAAATTCATACTAAATATTTAGTAGGGGTAAAAACCCAAGTCACTAACATGAACAGAACTTAAGGATAAAAAAAAATAGTCTGGACTCATGCACAAAGGCAGACAGACTATGGTACAACTGTAGTGCATATAGATTTGACTACAAAGATCTTTGCTCGAGTTTTAAAACAAGGATTTTAAATACATGACTGTTAGTGGAAAAGTGAGGGATACTTAGAGCCAGTGGGCTATCACATTGTGAGCTATTGGCACTCCTACCATGAAGAAATGCCATTGCATCTCCCACTATCAATTTCTCCATTTTAATAAATTAATGGAAACCAATGCTTAGTTTGTGCATGACCCGATACTGAAGAAACACAGTTCAAACCAGTGCCACAGTTGCCTCCTTCGAAGTTTATTCATTCACAAAACTTGTAACAGTTCACTGTACTGTAACCAGCTTGCCAGGTGACATTGACCTTAGTATAAAAATAGAAAGGACATGCATCTCTAGAAAGGTTAGAATGAATTTCCATGGCTCAAGTCAAAACCCTGAATACCACTCCGGCTTTTCTTTAAAAATGGAGCTTCACAGTCTCGTGGCAGCACACAAGATTCAACCTGTAGCTTAAGAACGTTTTTCTTTAAGGTATGAGCTTTTAACGCTCATACACAAGCTATCAAACCCCAGAAACTCTGAAGCTGTAGACCAAGTGTCACCAAGTGATTTTTGCTTATTAAAGCCCCTAGTCTTTGAAAAAAATCTTTATGTGTTTGCAATCACAGCTCAGAGTTGAACATGGCTGGCAGTTTGTGTCTTACTCACATACAACATCCGACTTTTCTATCATAAAGCCTCTTACTGAAATTTTGATGACAGCACGTATATTCTAAGCCACTACAGAGCAGCTTAACGTACTGTCATGGTTTCAGCTGGGATGGAGTTAAGTTTCTTGCTAGCAGCTGGCGTAGTGCTATGTTTTGGATTTGGGATGAGAAAGTGTTGATGGCACACTGGTGTTTTTGGTTGTTGCTAAGCACTCAAGGCCTTTTCTGCTCCTCACACCACCCTACCAGTGAGTAGACAGAATGCACAATAAGTTGGGAGGGGACACAGCCAGGACAGCTGACCCCAACCGACCAAAGGGATATTCCACGCCATATGACATCATGCTCTGCATATAAAGCTGGGGGAAGAAAGAAGGAAGGGGGGCGATGTTCAGTAACTGTTACCCGTGATGGAGCCCTGCTTTCCTGGGGATGGCTGAACACCTGCCTGCCGATGGGAAGCAGGGAATGAATTCCTTGTTTTGCTTTGCTTGTATGTGCAGCTTTTGCTTTAGCTATTAAACTTTATCTCAACCCATGAGTTTTTCCTCACTTTTACTCCTCTGATTCTCTTCCCCATCGCAACTAGGGGGAGTGAGCGAGCAGCTGTGTAGTCCTAGCTGCCAGCTGGAGTTAACCAAGGCACACGGAATACACTGAAAGATAAAGCATTTTCCTAAACCACGTTTACATGTAGCTGGTTTTAAGACTCACTATGTGTGATAAAGCTTGAACAAAACATGATCAGCAAAAGAGTTCTGTGTATGAGTGAAGGAGGCTGACCTCTGCCTTTAGGATTCAAAACAGCTTAGGGTTGCTAGGTACTGCAATTCTCAACCAGAACCACGACAACGTATGGGAAAGTCTTTCGCTTTGCCCTGAGAAAGAAACAAGGCCAAGAACAAAACCGAACTATGGAAGGACTGCTTCACATCATAACAGCAGGTACTTCTATTTTTCCACTTTCTGATTTGCCTTTTTTTTTTTTTCCCCGCCTGCTGGTGTGAAAGCATGTGCAAAGGGAAAAAGATAATTCAGAGGTATTTAACAGTCTGGTATCTGTATGAACCAGAGCAGTTCACAGCATCTGGGCAGTGTGTGCACTCTTGGGCTTTTACATTAACAGAGAAATTTACACTATATGATGTATCCTCCAGTAATGTTCTATACAAATTCCTTAGCTATCCCAATTTAACCTTCTCCAACACTCATGGCTGTGCACTATACCACTGCAGAAATATGCAAGCAGAGGTCCAGTAAAGCCAGCTTGGAAGTGCTGCTCAGAATATTCTCAGGGCAGACCCACGTGTAGCAGCCCCCAGGTCACAACTGTCACTGTTATACTACTTTGCTATGAAGTCAGCCTGAGAGCTTTGCGTGTAGCACTGCCTTCCCTGCAAGCTGAGAAGGTAGACCACTCAGGCAGCTTTCAGTAGTTGGCCAAACCCCCACAGCAACTTTGATTACATACTAACTGCAGACAGGTCTCCAAGATGATCCATTTTTCACCACCAAAGAAAAAAAAAAACCCAACAAACCAAACACAACTACAGTTTAGTCAGCTCTAGTTTGACATGGAGATGAGATACTATCTCTCATCTTGGACTGTGCTTTAGGTCAGATGAGTGATTACAACTACCAGTATTCACAAGAAGCAGTGATCCTGTGCTTTTTAATGCCACCTATCCATTTGCGACAGCGGGAAATGCCAGGACCTTCCCCAGAGGTGCTATTACTGCCTAGAAGCCTAAATCTTTGCTGACTCACTCCTAGAATCCTAAATCTGCTGCTATCAAATTGACTGCCTTGTGGCTACCTCCTTTACTTTTACAAATACACAAGCACCTATGTGAGTATGTCTCGTGCAGCTCAAAATTGGCTCCCCCAGCAAAACCGGGGGACACAAAATCTGGAATAACTTTGTATCAGTGAAGCTTATTTATGCTTGAACCTTGCTGCATGAAATCTGCTAAGAGCATTGAATACTGAACTAGTCTGTTACCCATGTAAGAGGGGAGGAGGGTCACTGAGTCACAGTTCACAAAAGATCTCATTTTGGCACCGAATAGTAGGCAGCATTTCATACAAGTTGCATCTACACCAAGTTCCCAAGCTTCTATAACCCAACAGAACCAGTCTTAAGGGTAAGCAAGCTAAACCACTAGATAGCACAGCTAATAAAAAAAATCATTATACATACTAATTAGCAACAATATTGGCATGTTTTGTGAATAGGAGTAGTCAAACTGGGATGAGAAAACTGTTTAAGACTAGCAGAAATCCTGCCGTTCACTCACTTGCATCCACTTTCTGCAAAACCTTATACCTTCTAAGAAGTATGACGAAGAATTAAGAGTTGATCTGTGGTCACTTCTGTATTGCATAATTTCTAGCTAAATCAAATGACTGAGTTTTTTTTAAATTTTATTTGGCTTACAGTCCTGGCTGTTAGACAGTCAAGTAACATTTAACATTTTTAACAGTTTGCCTAGGAAAAATAGACAGTAAGTTAAAAAGCAGAATTTTTAATTTGAAATTTAAGTACCATACTAGAGTTGGAAACTGCATTAATTCATCAAGACTTAAAGCTGTTTTGCCTAGAGATAGGGGCAGAGAAAGAAAGGCAGACTATACTCATGGTGCTTTTTTATAGATAAGCAATCTTAAATGTACTTAACAAGGCCTTTTTATTGTTGCATTCTCAACTGCTCAGATACATCAGTTTCTAATCCATTTAGTTTGGAATCTACGCAAAGGTTGTTTCTTTCTTTTGCTTTTGCAGCAACACATTAATGGTTAGTTCACCTTCAGTCTGTTCTAGAAAAGGTGCGAGTCAAGTATTTTTTGCACAAACACAGAAATGTTACACTATTATAATATGTCATTTGGCATAAGTCACAGTTCCCCTTCCAGTAAGCGTTTATAAAAGCGGACAGAAATTTAGCTATGAAATGAAAGCGTGCTGGGAAGCAACCTAGTTAGTTCACCTCACCACACTATACCACAAAATTTTAACACACAGAACTGCAGTTCTTTGCATTTCACAACCATGGAAATCTCAGTCAAATCCAGGATAAAAGAGGTAGAGTTCCCTCTTTCTTCATGATTCCCATCTTAAGATAGTAGAAACAAGTTGGATTTTTTTTTTTTTTTGCTTTGTTTTTGTTACCTCTTCATACACCTCTCTGACGGCTGCTCCCCCTGGCTCTTCTTCTGGTTCCATTCCTCCACCTGGTACAATCCACTGATCTGGGTATCGGCTACTGCTTACCAACAGCACCTATAAATAATTGCAAATGATTGTTAAATATAGCTCACAAATCAGGAATCTTGGTACTCCCTTCTTTTTCAGCAACGCACTTATCACCTAGACAGATGGATTATAGACTTTAGAAATGAAACATAACAGGCAACCAGGAGTTGTGAGCAGTAAAAAAAAAAAAAGTTAAATTATTAACATCCAGTCTTTTAAATACAGCTAAGTCAGGACAATATCATTGTAATCTCCTTGCACAAACACTTTCATACGATGCTCAGACACAATGTGAAAAACACAACAATACAATTTTCACAAGAATGAAGATATACAACAAAATATCTAAATAACAATATTCTCCAATACTGAGCAAATCTTAGGGTCCTACAGACAGCAAAGCATGAAAGTTAAGACATTTTCATCACACAGAAGTTAAACTAATTCTTCTGAAATGGTATCTTTGTGCTAAAAAATTGGGCTTTTGAAAAATTTTCTAATTTTGAGTCTTAGACAAGCTTCTTCTCAGAAGAATTGAAGTGTTATGCTAGCAGGGCATGCTTACAATATTGCATAACTAAATTATCAGGAGAGTACTTCATTGGCCCTCATCCAATTTGGTTTCTTCTAACATTTCTGTAAAAGGAAAAACTGCACCACATTGATTTTTAAATGATTTCTAAATTTAATATTTTTTTTCCAAGACACTTTAATTTCACTTAATTTGACTCTCTAACCTGGTCATATCATTGACATATACCAAATTAAAGCCCACTGTCTGTAGGACCCGTCCTTCATAATATTCAGAGCTGAAGATATTTTAGCCACCTGTCCAAAAACAGAGGATAATTTGGAGTAGAAGATGATGAAAATAAGACCTTCATTCAGGACCACATGGAAATAAACAGTTTAACTTGTATTTGAGTCATGTCCTGATTAGTAAGACATAATCACCTGCATAGTAACACACTTCATATGCCAGGCAATACTTACATAAGCCCTACCCTGAAGCCAAAGGACAACTCTGGGGAGCAAAGGGACAGGGGTCAGTGCTCGAAGCTTTAAAAGCAATTAAAAAGACTAGCAAACCTCAGTCTAAAGGTTAAAGTATTGATTGGGACGAAATGTCAGTCCCGTCCTCACCAACTACCTTTATGGTTTTTAAACTCATCTCCTGTTGGATTAAACAGGGAAACAATTCCCTGATGAGGGCAACAGGGAAGTGCTTATCACTTACACTACGTCCCTTTGGCACTCACAGAAATACAGTGTAGGTTTACCTGTAGGAACTGTGGAGTGTAATTAAGATGATTGCGTACCTTTGTGAATGCAACAATGCGTGTGCATACTGAGGTGCACCTAGAAGAGCATTATCTGACAGATATTTTCTTGTAGTGTTAATTTGCAGTCAAGATTTGTCCTACTCTGAAGGATTCTCCACTGTACTAATCCCCTCCCCATTTTTCCTACGCTAAGTAAGGAAAACAGCAGAGGCCTCATTTAGCGCAGAATTGTTCTTAGCAACTGATCTAAATGTTTGTATTTTCAGTCAACTCAAATATTTTATTCAGCTATCTAGAATCCTAGAGATAGTCAGCAAACGCAACAAGGTCAGACACAAATGCATCTCAACTTGATCCTTACAATCAAAGGTTCTAGCTTCCTACAGTCTTTTGACAGTAACAGATTAATTCCCAGAGAGTACACAGCGGTAATACATGTAGTTTTAGAAAGAGTTTTTGAACACATAGGTGGAGCGTCTGTATCACTACAAAGAATCATCATGTCGGCAATGCTTAAAAAGCAATTGTAAAAATCAAGTTATGAATTCACTTGTGGGATCCCAGACACAAGCATTACACATTACTTTCTGCTGATGAAACTAGCATTCACTGCAGTCATGTGGAAGCTAGCAACAATGATGAACAAAAGGATGATTATATCACATTAAATCATTCCCGGCTTGGTAGAATGGTTTTAATCAGCATTCATTGTTTAGCTAAGGCTAAACATAAAGTTCTTAATTACTACTAAGGGATAAATCAGGTTGCCGGTTCTGCAGTGGAGCATAACGCCAGGAATTTTTTATGCCTTTGTATTTAATAGGTGATTACCGCTAACCTGATCAATAGTGTACTGAGCTGGAATTGTATACCTATTAGTTTTAAATTACCCTTTTAAAAAGCAGAAACACGTACATCTAGCAAGTAATCAACATTAATATATAAACTCTTGTAGATAGGCTTTACAGCTGTACATACAATAAACTCCCAAGTGTTACAGCCTGGGAGTTCATTCTGGCAACTATCCAAGTCTCCACTGACCTGGGAACTGAAGCATTTTCTCAGGCATCTTTCCCTCTATGCTTTATTCTCCTGTGATCCCACTGCTTTTACAGTCTGAATCCAGGGGACTACACCAAAGTACATTCCCGAGACCTTCAGATGCACAATTTTTTCCTGCCAGTAACATTAACATTTGAAGCCACTAGGGC
This sequence comes from Limosa lapponica baueri, assembly GCA_002844005.1. Taxonomy (NCBI): domain Eukaryota; kingdom Metazoa; phylum Chordata; class Aves; order Charadriiformes; family Scolopacidae; genus Limosa; species Limosa lapponica. Next base: position 547,139 of record KZ505683.1, on the reverse strand, counting down.
CACAAGTAATCCATCCTGGGGTATGTCAGCAAAAATGTATTCAGTGGCCATCAATTTCCACAGAAGCCAAGAGCTAGCAATTACAAGATTGTATGTTAAGACTGAAAAGCACTCCACACAGATTCTTCCTGTTAGGGAAGGGAGCAATCTCACACTCACTTGCACGTTTTTGGTTTTGAGGTGTTGATTTTTTTTATTCCACATAGTGGATGTAGTTTCCAGGTGTTTCCACCTGTAAGTGGCCCAAAGAAACATCCCACAGTACCTGAATGAGTAGGCTGTAGATGTACAGATCACTTAAAAACAATGACACCAAAAAATTGTGGTTGGTTGAAAATGCACTCGTGTGTCCAAACAGGTGCAGGGCAACAAAGATGATTCAAGGATTGGAGCATCTCCCTTATGAAGAAAGGCTGAGAGAGCTGGGACTCTTTAGTCTGGAGAAGAGAAGGCTGAGGGGAGACCTTATCATTGCTTATAAGTATCTAAAGGGTGGGTTGAAGGAGGAGGGAGCCAGACTCTTTTCAGTGGTTCCCAGTGACAGGACGAGGGGCAACGGGCACAAGTTGGAACATAGGAGGTTCCACTTGAATATGAGAAAGAACTTTTTCACGGTGAGGGTGACAGAGCCCTGGAACAGGCCGCCCAGGGAGGTTGTGGAGTCCCCTTCTTTGGAGATTTTCAAGACCCGCCTGGATGCAGTCCTGAGTAACATGCTCCAAGCAATCCTGCTTCAGCAGGGGAGTTGGACTAGATGATCTATATGGTCCCTTCCAACTCTAAAAATTCAGTGAAATTCAGTGAAATCTGTATCCCGTATTCTGGATGCAGAGAAAGGACTGAGATGTCTTGTATTGTATTACTTGCAAGTGATCACTGCCCTCCCCATGTCTCTTTGATGACTGACTCGCTTCTTCAAGATTTCCAGAGTAATGGCATCACATTTGTTTGCATAGTTATAACCTTAGGTGTATCTTGCTCCAAAGACTACAGTAAAGCTATTATTTTCCATAACACTGGTAAGTGAAGCAGTAAAGCTGCAAAATTCAGCTAAGAGGAGAAAAAGAAAATTCCTCCACTAAGTCTCACTAGCCAAATTTTCACCTTGTTTTCAAGATCAAGAATAGCAATGACCTTTGAGCGCAGTGAGGAAGAGAAACTGCTAACCAGTCTACTTGTAATAAGCACCTATCGATATGCTTAACCAAGACATGGTTAACCAAAAACCCAAAGGTAATTACAGGGCATGTGGCATCATGGGACTTGCTCACTATAAATGCTAAACCTGCAGACAAACAACTGAAAATTTCTATAGAAAGATGCCAAAGTTTCGGCCCATTTACTGTTCTGAAGTCAAAAGCAACTTACGCAACAGTTAGCAGCCTTGTATTCCAGAAGACTAAAATGGCAACAGCTCAGAGTAACACAAATTACAACGAAACACTATTCCTCTGTATTTTTTTTCATATCAAGCACTCAAAAAGGTAGAAAATGACTTAAGGTTATATAAAATACTATTGTTTTTTATCTTCCTTAACTGTGGGGCATTATAGCTTACAAAAAATAATTGTATCAAAATCAGTTTACATAAAAAAAAAAAACAACCCAAAGTCACAGTTAAAGATGGAACTTGCTAGACAGAGCAACTTCCCCACAGCTGGATTCTTTGACTTCAGAGCAGAGTCATTCACAACTTTAAGTAATGAAGCAAGAGCAGCAGAAGCCACTATAAACCAACTGCAGGATGGGATTTTTTCGATAGGAGATGTATTCCTTGCAAGGAAAAATGTACTTATAGTTGAATAGGTTCCCCTCCGGTTCCACAGAAATCATTGCTTTGTACGTACGTATGTATTTGTATTGATTGGTATTACATACCTTTGTACACTCACTCTTCCCAGCCTAATCACATCTATTCCTCTCTTACCTGCTGCACACCCCGTTTTCTCCCCTCTCATCACCCCCACTAATCCACTAGCTATGTCCAACTTGACATTACATGACGGAGATAGCATAAATTTGCCTCTTGTTCCTTGTAAAACTGGCAGATAAAAGGAACAACTTTCAAGAGGAAGAGACTCAACTCCTTGCCCCCAGAAAGGCCGCTGAGCACACGCAGCTCAGTTGCAAAGAACACAGCATTGCTCAGGTGTACAATTAAACGCTGTGCAGAGAAGGAAAGAAGGTGGCAGTTAAATGGAAGGCGAAGGACTTAGCTCCCAAGCTCTGTGAAGCTGAGTACATGTGAACAATTTCAGAGGCTTTAAGCTGGTGGAAGTATAGGAAAAAACAGCAGCAAGAGATACCTCTCAGGTACAAAGCAAAGTGTCAAAATGCTACTAGAGAACAGATGAATTGTATGTTCTCACAGGTGTCAAAAACGTTAAGAAGAAAAAAAAGTATCCAACCCTACTCCGAGAGAAAAACAGGACTCACTTTGACAGAAGTTAATATAATCTACCCTAGCACACTCAACACGGAGAAACTCAGTCTACATGGTTGGTCTGCCAACATTACAAGCACCCAAAAGAGCCATAAAGACAGCTTAATCCAAATACAGCCAAAATGATCAATCAAGCCCTACGATTTGTTTGAAAATGGCCATAAGCAGATGCTCAGGGAAGAATACGAGCAGGAAATATTTCACTGCTCCCGAACGCTTCCAACTGTTTTCAGCTCAGGAGCTTCCTTAAAAGTACTGGGAAACTACATTGAATGCTACAACACAGAATCATTATTAAGGAGCGCAGAAGAGCAGCTGTTACAAACCCTGGATCATATTTGCAGGATTCACTATATGAATTTTTAGGCAAAAGCACACATCAAATTCGGCAGCACATGTCAACCTGCTACTGTAGTTAGAGATTTCCTTTCTCTAAGAAAGACTTTTTGCTATTTTAAGAATTCCTGCCTCATTTCAGTAGTTCTGAAACAGTTTCTCAGTTCCCCTATAGGTTACCGTGGCACCCTTGTCCTAGGAATACCATTGTCTCTCTTCAGACTCCAGAAAGTTGAAAAATGCAACGGAGCTTTACAACTTGCCATAGCAATGCCACACAGACAGCATTCAGTAGGGAACATACTTTTGCCTTCCTGAAAATATTCTCAGTAGAGTGATTGCTTATAGTCCTCATTCCTTACTACAACCATTTTCAAAATGACTTTTCTTAACCTGGAGATGTAATTTGCACAAAGTTATTGTAGTGTAGTAGAAAACCTTGGGATCAGACTTGACAGCACTTTAAAAGCTAATTAAAGGCATGGCTGCAACATCTTTACTTTCTCCCTTACACTGGCACAATGAGTTCAGGAAGCTGATGTGGTGGAAAACTAGCTTGTACCATTAAAGCTTAGTTTTCAGCCTGCAGACACTCACCGCTGTCAGCACGTGGCCATACAAGGGGCAGCACCACACAAACTGGGGCAGAACGGCATGACTGCAGCTACCCAGTTTCAGATCAGCCTAAGCCAGTTCAAGAGCCTCTAGCAAAGTACTTGACAGACAATAGGCTGAAAAGCAGTCCCCAGCTATGACGGAGGTTAAAAAGATTATTTAGTCTCAATGAACAAGGAACTAGCAGAGCAGCAGAGAAATGGCATAACAACTAGCAGTACATTAACCCTAACTCATTAACTTGAGCACAGCATCTTGAAAGCAACCCAGAAAACTGGGTTCTGTCTATACAACTTATTAAAGTCTGAAATATCCCCCAAACTTTAGGTAAAGATCACTTTTCAAAGCAGCAGTGTGATACTTAGATATTAGTCAGTGCAACTTTACCGGCATTCTGAAGATGAACAAGTAAGAAATATATGCATATATTTTTATAATACTTCAAAATCAGATCTACAAATGATTTTTCCTTTGTCATCTTCTGATTTTAAGTCTATATGGCAATAGAGTGAAAAAATCAGCCTTTTTCAGAAAAAGTTTTGCTTTAACTTGCAATTAAAATTCTATTCTATAAACTTTATTTCACGTGAAATTCACATTTTTGGCTAACATGCTGTTATAGTGACTCAGAATTTGAGTAAATTTCTCTGGCTATTTAAAGCACTTTGTTTTGTTCTTCGGCTAAAGTGTTCATATCAGGAACTGACAGCACTATACCACTACGGTACATCAGTCAGAACACATTTCCTCACGTCAACAAGCACTCAAGTCACCTGTAACATTAGATCTCCCCCTAAGCTTTGGTATGCTTTGGAGAATCAGATGTGACAGGTCTCATGGTGCGATGAAGGGTGCGGATCCTGCACCCTGCCATATGGCAAAAGGAGACTCCTGGCTGCAAAAAAAAAAATCTGCGAGCGAACAAAAAACCCACCACAGGTGCTTATAAAAAGTTTTACTTTTCATGCTGGGTCAGTTCTCCAATCCACTTTACAGTATGTCCTTCTTCCCTTATGTTGCCAATACGGCCCCAGGGAGAAAACACATGAGGTAGCAGGGGAAGAGCTAAAACTCACATTGCAGCCCATTTCTTTGTAACTTGAAACCACGGCCTAATCTTGAGCAGGAGAACTGGGCTTTACCGGTTACTCAGCAACATAATCTGTTTGACTAAGGATCAGCTTCCAAGCTCTCGTCAGAAACAAGAGCTCCAAGTCTTTGAGAACCATTCAGCTGCAGGTAAAGACATGACAAGGTTACTTCTTGACAAGTACCAGTTACCTTTTAGCCTTTTTTTTTGTCCTTGAGATACTTGGAAAAAAGCCATACCTCTTTGAAGACAAAAATTGTTTTAAAATATTTACGATTATAGGACTGGTTCCACTGAAGTGCTTAAGCACTAAATCACACTGTAGTAGTTCATGAAATCAGTGGCTGGCCAAAGCCAAACACATCTTTCTTCAAGTTGGAATAGCTGGTGAAAGCCATCTAATTAAAATAAGCTTTTAAAGTGTTCTACAAACAAGACTGGAAAAAAATACATATCAACCTGTGGTCCGCAAACTTGCATAGCTACAAAGATGTTTAAGAAAACATGGCTACAAATCCTAGGTAGAGATATATGCATACACACATGCACATACATCTCTCTTGCTAGGATTGGTATATATTTCTGAAGAAGTCTACCACTGCTATTTCACAGAAACTGGTAACTTAACACATTTTGTTGCAGGACACCTTAGCCTGATGTTAGACAGGTACAGCCATGTTTCCTTCTCCTCTCGGCCCATTTTAAACAACTATCCACCATATTAAACACATTTGTATGGCACAGACAAGTAATACCGTAGGTACTGCAAAAAAGTAATTGAGAATTCGCAATAAAAAACAGCTTATGGTTGACTAATTTCAGTATCTGAAGAGGCATGAGCGAAGATTGAAGCTTCCTGACGTGACGGACAGCTGAATTCCTACAGCTTCACTGAACTTTCAGGCTTCCACTGTTGGCAAGCAGTTGCAACTTGTCAAAAAAAGATCCCAATAGACGTCAAGGTGCATACGTGGTGTCTACAGAAAGCTGTTCTGTGGAAGTAGGGATAACAAGGCATTTGTGTTTTATAAGTTGGTTACCTGACACAAATCCTACCACAGCAACCTAAGATTTGATTATTTTTATTAACATTAACACAAACTTAAACCACTGCAGAACCCCATACAAGCCTGCAGGGATACACCATAAGCACGCACTGTCTCTGTAGACACATCATAAAGAGCCATTTTGGAACCTATTTGTAGGTCTTGATTCTTAGAGCTATACCCCTTCCTACACCACACAGATGACATCCAAACACCAAGAAAATGCTGAAGAAAAACTAAGGCAGTAATCATCCTATGTCAATTATCCCCCCTGTATGTTAGCAGGGCAGGGACATGAGGCAGAACAAGTGAAAACCATGGGATGCTTGAAGTGCATATTGAAATGTGTGTTCTTTAGTATTTTAAAATATGCTTATATTCTATTATGCAATCATACAGCAAGCTAGGTAACTTGTATCAGTCCATACATTGCTTGGGAGAGCATGCCAGGCTTAAATATGGTGCCACAGCTATACTCCAAGTTGTATTTTAAACCACATGTTATCTATGTGTTTGCACCTGAGAGCTTACACTGAAGGATAAAGAAACCAAACGATAAATTCTGAGTCAAGTATGGAAGATGTTTCATCACTGTGCAAGTTTATTTACAGTAATTCCTACTGTGATGGAACACCAAATGAACATCCCACTTTTGTCAGGGTAGCCAGGTGACGCTTCTAGGCTTCGTATTTATAATCAGATTACATTACAACATGTCTTTCTGGTTTTCAGATGATTTAGACCAATGCAAATAAAAATAATATTTTTCTTTTTCCTTTATCATCCTTTAATAAAAACATTGCTAATGTGAAGCAACAGCTGTAAAAAAATGAACGCCGCTACTATCGTTCAAAATAATAAAAGCGACCAGCAAAACAAGGTAGATTAAACAAGTGCTTCTTAAATCTCTACATTCTCCAGCCTAAGAAATAAAATTCTGTAAATCAAATTAAGAGGCAATAATTGACATGCAAGCGTACACCCTGCTACAGGAAAAGAAAAAAAAGATAATCTACATTTCCAGTAAGTGTGTGATGATACAGTTATCCTCACTACTGTCTCAACAGTAACAGGAAACCCTTCCCATCTATTTTAATCTCCTGTATGAGGCTGAACAACAAAAATAGCAAAATTAAAAGCTTGAAGACTTTTTTTTGCATATGAAACTATTTTTTATATCTGCCACTAGCAACTGCTGGCTGAACACTAGGGCTTTCAATACTATATTCAATTACATAAAGCCATGTTATAGATGCCAAAATAATTAGAACGCACTCAAGTTTTATATTCAAGGTGGTTAAAAATAACTGCTCATTTATTTGTATAATATGTAGTTGATGGAAGAAAAATTAAATTAGCTTTTAAAATTGTTTAAGTTATGAGAATGACTAGAAAAAAATACGTTTATTACCATTTGCTCTTGCTGCTTTAAAGGCCTGCTCCGTTCTCTGCTTTGAGAGAAGAATTTCCTTGCCTTCCCTCTGTCCAGACCCTAAGACAGCAGCATTTTATGTAAAACCAGTGTTTGCAGAATACTGAATGCGTAAGCAATTCCACCCCATGGAAGCAGTCAGTCCTTGCAGTACTGAGAGGTTCTCCTGCAGGTTTATCCTAAAGCTGCCATCCACATCTCCTAGTTGCTCAAGAGAGACTTGCATTTCCACATACACAAATCCGCCAGCCCATCCCAGTCTGCTGAATACCATCAGCTTCTCGCACACACCTAACAGCTTCTTGCTTGTTCAAAGCAAAAAGCCTGCAGCCCCCATGTATTTCATGCCCACGTAGCCTTCTTTCATTTTTCATGGCATTTCTCCTGCTTCGTTTCCAGCAATATTTTTTGTTCAAAGGGCAGACAGTGCCTGCAATTACTGCTTCATTTCCATTAAGAATGACAGAAGGAGCCAGCACTTAAGCTCATATCCAGCCATCTTGCTCTCTTCAGCCCAAATGGGAGCATCGAGAGACCAAAGCAGGCAGCACTTTAATAACAGTACTCTAAGAGATCTTCTTCTAAAATACTCAAAAAAAATCCAAAGCTATTGGCCACATTACTTGGCTATTTGGGCTTCCTCCAGGAATTTTTTCCTATCATACAGTATCACAGCATGAAGGTTACAAAATCTAAACCAAAATGGGCTATATAGCAGTAAACTGGCATATGTGGAGTCACTTGAAGAGGAAGGGAGGATTTTTGCAGCAGTGCATCTGGACAACCATCAGTCACCCCTGATCAGTCACCTGGCATCAGTCAGTACATGCTTTCAGCTGCAATACCAGCCCTCAAGACGAAGCACAAGCTTTTGACAGGTGGCAAGACCATGGGCAAGCCCAGTTTCCAGCCCCTAACACCTAAGAGAACCAACTCAACAATCTTAAGTCTGGCAGCAAAAACTGTTGGTAAGTGTAATTGGACAGGGTGCTGTAGCTGCTGAGCAGTTCAGCAGCTGTATTTCAAACTGTCTGCAGGGACCATCAGACTGAATTTTGCCTCAGCAGTATTCTAGAGCCCACCTGTTTCAAATTAAGAAATAAAGAAGTGAACAGAAAATGAATAGAAATACAGTAGGGTTTTATCAAAACCACCCTTTGTTACCACAGTCTTTTTCAATTGACATGTTGCTTCACTGTCCATAAAACTCAGCTGTAACATGGGCTTCAACAAGGCTACCAAGATAGAATAAGTACAATACAAATATGGCTTCTTGGTCTGTTTCCTAACAAGGAAATTTTACTAGATGATGACTACCAATAGAGATATTACATGTTTTAGTGTCTGGCCCGATTTTCATTGGTGATGATGACAAAGCTGTTACTGAAATTTTTAAGCCTCCAAATAGAGCGGCAGTGTCCGTCAGTCATGTTATCAACAGGGGATCTCATGCTGCAGCTGCAGAAGAATCACATTTGTTAAGAACAACATATTGTGAACCATACGTGCAGGACATTAACAATTTCTGGTATGAGTTGAGAGTTCACGAGGTGGGAACAAGTTAGAAACTTAGATACCACCACTAATCACAAGATGACTACACCACAGCTATCATGACAAAGATGGGTTGCTGTTTTTTTTCTAGTATAGCTAAACAAGTGTTAGTAACCTTTTACACAACACAGTGACATTCCACCTAAAGCAACCACAACTGTTGCCCACATTCAAAAAATATGGTCATCAAACTGACGGAGATAAAAGAGGTGCCATGATGATTAGAAAAAGAGAAAACTGGTTTTAGGAGATGAGGCTGTAAGACTTCAAGTCCATCAAAAAGGTGCTACAAAAGGAATGACTGCAGGTATGTCAGAAAGCTAAGTGCAAGAAAAGAGGAAAAAAAGCTAAAGCACAGGCACAACTGGATATTGACTGGCCTTTCAGAGAGTCAAAATGGAAGTAAGAAGATTTGTATCAGAAGATTGCTGCAGATACTCATTCCTCCAGATCGAAGTTAACCAGCTGAAAAGTGGAATGTGATCTGTTGAGTCTTGCAAACAGTATCTCCAGTAAGAAAAAAAAAAAAAAAGAGTTGAGATTTTGATTTCTTGCTTTAAGACTCCTAAAAAGAAATGTATCCCTATATCCTTGAAGATTGCTTTCAGTTATCCGTTCTATTGTCTCTCCTCCAATGTCTAACAACTCTTAGATTATGGGGTAGTAACCCTGTAGGTTAAAATAACTATGAAAACAATGCTTCCCTCCCCAATAGCTTCTACAGAAGTCTGCTGTTCCTCCCTTCTCCTTCCAGTCACCCAGGTACTGCCTTTGTGCTCCTTCAAAACAGAAGTTATCCTGCACTTAAAGATCCCTGGTGATGGTAGGTCAGCTGGAAAGGAAACACTGAAGACATTTCGGTGGATTCTGAAGAAGACCTGCACAGAAACTTATTAAGACAACCGTGTTCAAGAACAGTAGGGGCAAGATCCAGCCAATATGGGGAACGTGCCTGGTGATACCAGTTAATCACAAATCGTAGTCAGGCACCAAACTTCCAAGGAATGAGCTCTGTATTGATACAGAAGGAGCTGGCACTTGGGAAACAGCTAAGCAAGTTCAAGATGTTGCCATTCCTTCTCTGGAAGTGACTTACCAGAAAACAATCTGAACTGTTTCCACATGCTTAATTTATGTTCCAAATCTGACTTGGTGTTACCTTATTCATTCCATCCTCGAGTTGTGCCTACTTGCACAATGGCAAATCCCAGCCTCATGTCAGCTGTACAGGTGCCCCACCTGCAACACCCCAAAGTGCTCCAGTGCAACAAGTGTCAGCATCCACCCTTCTCACCCAGCATAGGCAAGCTGCTACTACCATCCTTAGCCCTGGAGGGTGTTCTTATGCACAAATAATTTTTGAAGCAGTCAGTGGTCTCACTTTGATACAACATTTAAAGAGAATATAAGAAGCTGCAGCAGGAAATGAAAATTGAATGGAAATTACTGACAAAGGTGACCCCAACCATGCATTTCCAACTACAATTGGTGCAGAAAAGCTGTAACAGCGGCTCAAGTGTTTTAACTCCAAAGGAGCCTAAGCTGGAGTAGCATCCAACAATAAATACTGAAGACACATGCATGGGGAGCATGCTGGAGTATCAGAGGTGCTGCTAAAACCAAAGAAAAGAACTACCAAGCAAGGTAGTTCTGCTGGGAACCTTTCTCCTTTATATTAGGAAAAGCTGATCAGTCTGATCCCAAGGCTGTATTTACACCACATAGGGAATGGCATATACCAGAACACCATGCAAAATTTTTGCCTAAATTCAAGGGTCAGTATTTTGAGATCAGGTCTCTCCTTGCTGCATTATATCCCTTATGAGATGTTTAAAAATAAGCAAGAAGTTTGCCATATTGACAGTTTGCACAGGACACCAGCTTCTTTCAGCATATAGATAAAGGGGAAAAAAAACCCCAACCCAAACCCAAGCCCTTACCTTTGCAGTTATCTTATTATAGCTATTAAACAACAAAATGAAAACGAAAATTAGGGAAGGGTGCGCTTCCAGCCCGAGACAGTCTATAAAGGCATTGTGCAACCAAACCATCAGCAAAGTTTCCAGATAACGGCCGGTGCAATTGACCTTGGCCAGGGATATAGGACAACTTTGTTGCCACCTCCCGATTCTGCTGCAACATAAAACCCCGGCTGATCGCTATCCGCTACAACCACAACCGCAGCACCCCCCCCACACCTTCCCACCCTCCCGCCCCCGACCTCCTTGGCAAAATATTTTTAAGCACCGTTTTACTCTCTTGGGGAGGGAGAGGAAAAAAAAAAAAAAACCAAAACCAAGTTCTTAAAATAAATACAAGTTGTTTGCTGGTTTGTTTTTTTTTTTTATCCCACCCAAGCATGGCAGGGGGCTCGTCCTAAGGGCGACGCCGGCCCTGCCCTCAATGCGCCATTACACGTTAACTGGTTTTCCGCGCGTCGCGGGCACACAAAGGATAACCCAGCAGTTGCGGCCGGGGTCTGATCCCGATCCCGGCCCCGA
>KZ505683.1:485133-535663 GCA_002844005.1 Limosa lapponica baueri | reverse complement strand
CCGCTCCCAGCGCGGGATCGGCACCACTCCGCACCGTCGCCCCTTCCCCCGGCTCCGAGTGAGGTGGGGGGGGAGGGGGGGGGGAGCCCCGGTACGACTCTGTGTGGTCCCGGGGGGGGGATGTCCCCTGGGAGGGGCCCGCGCCCCCCGGCCAGACAAAGGGACGCGGCACCGGTGGGTGAGGGCGGAACGGGAGCCCCGCCCGGGCCCGGCGCCCCCGCCCCGGCCCCATGTGCGCGGCGGCTCGACGGGCTCACCTCGTCCTCCCGCTCGCTGCGGAAGCAGAGGCACGCCGCCCGCTTCTTGTAGCCCTCCCGGTCGTACGTCCGCGTCTGGTTCGGCTTAAATTTCATCATAGAGGCGGTGACACGCCGGCTGTCCCCGGCCGCCGCCGCTGTCGCCGCCGCCACGGCTCCGCTCTCCGAGTGCCGCCGCGTCCCCGGGACGCCGGCGCGGCTCCCCCCCTGGATGGGGAGCGGGGGAAGAGAAAAGGCCAGTCCCAGCTGCCAAGCTCCTGTCACAGCAGCGCCGCGCCGCTGCCACCGCCCCAGCAGCCGCGCCGCGCCATGGAGGCTCCCTCGCCGCGCCGCCCCGCTCGGCTCGGGCGGGACCGGGGAGCGGGAGGGGAGGAGAGGTAAAAGGCCGGTCACGGCGCAGCGGCGGGTGTGCTTAGTCACCGGCGGGGCCTCGCCGGGGGTGGGGGGCTGTCCCTTTCCCGAGGGGAGCAGGGGTTGGTGTGAGGCGGGGCCAGGCCGGTCGCTTCCTCTATCCGCCCCTCACAACCCCGCGGGCTGACAGGAACTGGGCCGCGGCTGGGGGTCCGCCATCCCCCGCGGCCGTCCTACCAGCCGCCGCCGCCGCCCCACTGAGCCGGCGTTGGGAGCGGGCGTGGTGGTGGGGCAGGGTTGCCCCACCGGCTTGTGCCACCCGATGTCCCCGTCGGGAGGGAGCGGGTCTGCCGGGCCGCCGCAGGCGCCGCTCCAGCGGCGCTGGGCCTGCGTCCAGCCCGGCTCTCGGGGCGCGGAAGGGATGCGGTCTCTGCCGGCGGGCTGCGTGGCAGGGAGCCCGGCCTAGGTGTGCGAGGCAGGGCGGCTTTCCCGGCTGCGGCGCTCGGTAGGTGGAGGATGCACATATCACGCACTCTCAAGTGAGAGCTTAGCTTTGCCCGGTGTAAGTTAATCCGGTTTTGAAGGAACTTCTTTTTAAGAAGGTACTGGTGTATGGAGGCTGGGAAAGCAGGCAGCCCGTGATATTTTTTGGTTTTATGTAATAACATTATTTAGGAGTTAAAGATGGACAAAAGGCCTTCCCAATATTGATGACAGGCCAGAAAAAGCTCTGCTATCCGTATACCTTTATTATGATCTGGTAGGGTGAAAGCCCTGGTGTTTTTATTATCGTAGAAAAAATCCCACAAAACCCAGCCCAAAAGCAAAACAAGGAACTGCTACTCTTTTCGATGCCCCTCAATTGCTGTTGATAGTAAGTAGCCATCAAAGCGCTTACTGCTTGTGCATGAAAGGTTGCTGAGCTGTATTGGCAGATGAAAGGTAGTGTGCCCTTACATACTTGCACTTGTAGAAATGAGCCATCCAAACTGTTTCATAAACTTTCTCCTTCATCTGAATATTACTGATTTTTCAGTGGGCTCCTTTGTGCTCTAGAAGTGGACCAACGTGTTTTTAACATCTATCCTACTTATTTCTTCTTGTTGCAGAACATTTATTTTTTCAGCCTGAGATATTTTTTAAGCAACGTCGTTGATCTGTAACAAGTCAGATTCTTTATATGCTTTTTGTGGCATGCATTGAAAGGAGATTGGTTCATCATCATTGGTTACTTTTGTTCTTAGTGAAATTTGGACCTTCTCTCTCTTCGGACCGTGAACTGAGTGCAGTGAGTCAGTGCAATATCACACTTGAAAACCATGGAAGCTAAAGGAGGGAAAGCACAATTGTATTGAATTATATTATTTTATTAAAGTTATAATAAGCTGTAAAGCCAAACACCCGAAGATTAAGAAACACCTAAAATTCAATTTGCTTTTACATGCTGATTATGTGTATAAGCATACTTTTCTTAGGAAGGGCCCTGCCACTTTTGCCACTTAGCAAATGGACTGGCAGATTAGATTTCTTCTTTTTCTCCGTATTCACTGCAGATCCAGGTCTCATAAATTACTGCCTGTCACCAGTCAGGCTTCAGGCTACATGCAATTTTAGTAGATGTTTAATAGATCCCTAGTCAGAATGAATTCTTTTTTTGTGAGGGAAGGACCAATCCCCAATTAGTAGCTAAATTTTTAGTTCAAAATTTAAGGGGTTGAGATCTGAAACCTTTGAGAATGCTGAGGAATGAACAGGATTTTGATGCTTGTATTCATAAACTTGTCCATGATAAAAAAGGGAGTGTGGTAATGAAACTCAAGGACTACAAATTAAGATTGTACACTTAGACATTGCACCAACATTTCTTAGATTTTATGTGTTTGACCTTGTCACCTTTGCTTTATTCCTGTGTAGTTTTAAAGGTAAATCACAGCATAGATGTGCATTCATGTAATGAGTATAGCGAATAAAATCTCGCCATTGGTCTGCTTTTTATAATAGACCACTATGGTAGATCTCATTTTGCTTTGGAGTGCTGCTTGAGCTACTGTTTCAGGGTTTACCTTTCAAGACAAACTCATTTGAAATCTTCAATATGGCTATTCCTGAATTATGTGGGCTTTTTTTTTTTTTTGTTTGGGAGGCTTCACCTCTCACGCAATTGGAGGAAGTTCAAAAGTAGGATTTATACTTAACGAGAACAGCGTCCAAAGATCAGATGAGCTTAGGCCAGGTTTTCCACTTCTGTACAACTCACCCCTCCCACCCCCCAAAACCAAACAAAACATTTGACTGCCAAATCAGAACACAACACAGAAATCCTATCTCTCTTGTGAAACTCGATGGTTTCTCTGTCACGTATCACAGAGGGAAGAGCCGGAAGAGAGAGCTCCGCGAATCGAGCCAGTCAGTAGTTACGTTTTGTAGTCCACGTATCCTCAAACACAGTAATGGTTCCAACAATTTGTAAATACATTGGGGCTCTCTTTCTTTTCATGAAAGCCCTAGCTGCTGCCTATATGTAATTGGGCTTTTATTTTACAAACTAAAAGAAACCCAACTTTGTGAATATGGACAAATATTAAAAAAATAATGACAGATGAATCCTACAATGTGAAGTGGGAGGCATGTTTTGGTTTTTTGACTTTGACCTTGAGGGGTTTTGTTTTGAGAGGTGGTTTGTGGTTTGTTGTTGTTGTGTTTTGTTTTGTTTTTTTTAAGAAAGGTTGAGATTCATTATGCTAGGAATTAATCTTAAATGCCTGAAATGATATTTTTTGCTTGCAGATGTGATATTTAAATGGTCCTTGGTTTTTAGAACTCATCAAGAGGCTTGAATCGTCAAAGTTTTTGTATTTTTTTTAAAGTTTTTGATCTTGTAAGTCTAAGTTACATAGTCTGTCTATACACAGAAGTCAGCAACAACTATATGCGAAACAGTCCTCTATCAGTAGATAATTAACATTTACAATGCTATCCCATATTCACATTTGCAGTAATTCTGTAATGATGCATTGCTTTAGATTTTGTTAATGCAGTGTATGAATACTGAGTATCAAATTATGATTGCATGGGATGTATCACTGAAAGGAACTGCTACAATATGGTACCAAAGTTCTGATTTATTCAGAGGTGGATTTTTTTGGTTTTGTGAAGAGTGTCTCTGGATTTTGCACTACAGCAATAGTAATTGTGAAGTAACTGATGATACCTTGAGTACGAGTCTGAACCAGAGCTGAGTAAACAATGCAGGATGCAAAGACACTTTAAAGGAAGTTCAAAAACCTCTACATTCAGACAAAAATAACTTTCCACCTAGCTGTAGTTACACTTTGAGTGAAGTCTGCTTAAATGCAAGGGAACAATTTCCTTTTCCTTGAGAAGAAAGAAACAGGTTTAAAAATTTACAGAGTAATTAGATTTTCCAGTTCCCTTGACCTACATTTATTGCTGAGATTAGAAGCTGCAGTGTTCAATAACTATGTTCTGGCAAGTTTTATGTAACTTTCTTTTCCACTCTTAGTTTATTATGGTTAATAAAAATGAAATATTTGCTTTGGAGGTACTTTCAGTCCTCTACATAACATTTGTTCTTAAGAGAAATAGGTACTTAGATTTTTTTTTTCTCACCTTTGCAAATAGCACAACAAATGAATTGCTTTATATTAGGGAAATATAAAGTCTCTTGTTATCATCATTCCAGATGATAATTTGTTTTGTCCTGGTTATAAAATTTCTTTGGTATTCAACAGTTAAACCAGCACAAAAATCCAAAAGTTCAGGAGGGAACAGTGTATCGAGAATACATCCCTCCAGTGCTGCATTGTGTGGGCTTTTGGAACAGTAAATCCTCGTTCAGCTGCATTGTGGCCCGGTGGAAGGCCACCCGCAGCTCAAGGCGGGCAGAATTTACTGCGACTGTAGCGCCAAGGCTGGCAAGGTTAACCTGACAACCAAACTGGTTAGCACCTTTCCTAAACCTAGAAAAAAAATCTTAAACATATTTGAATATAAGAAGGTTTGGTCCGTGGAAAGGGTAGGTATTCACCAGGTCAGTTCCTTTTTAAGGTGATTTACTCCCCCAAGATACAATAGGAGGGAGCAGTGAATCTTCTGAGATTTTCTACTACTCTGTGGTTAGCTATAAGGAAGCAAATGAGAATAGTGCCAAGTTAACTTCTCTGCAAACTTAAAATGTCATCTTTCTAATGATTTAGCAGTTATGAAAATGCCAACATTAGTCTTAAAATTCTTTTAAGTGCCAAAAAATATGCAAAAAGCTTGCCAAAGCATACACACACTCTCTTCTGGTAAATACTGAACAGAGAGAACTTTAAAAAATGGAACAGTTATTTATTTCTAAATCATGTTGCTGCATAAAGCAGCTTTTATATAGTAGTATTTTACAGAACTGTTTAGCATATTTTGTTGGGCTTCTACAATAAAGATAGATTGACGATACTCAATTTCAGTAAAAGTACCTGAAAAAGATTTGCTTTAAACTGATGTAAAATTCCTTTATCTTTATCATAGAGACAACATAAAACCCCAAGGATTTGGCCAGACTTCACGAAATAAGTAAGTATGAATTAAAGTCATCGCTGTGTATTTCAGATTCTCTGTGAGATTATGTAATCTTAAATTTGGATTTAAGATCTTTAACCTCTAGGGCTTTGTTATGGGATGTCCTACTGTTTAGCTTTATGGTCATAAATATTCTTCCTGTGAACAATACACTTCACAATTGGGTCCTTGGTATTTTCTCCTGCTTAGTTATGAATTCATTGCCATAATACTCTTTTATTCAAGTTTTGATTTAATTCTGGTGATAGACTATTTTTTGGTGTAAGTGGATGTAGTTTGGAGAGACTATATGAGTTTTGTTTTGTTTTGTTTATTTTGTAGAAAAACATAGTAATTTGTGGCAGAAAAAAACAAACGGAGGCTTGGCCAAACTATGCTTTCTGAGGAACTGGGCTAAATAGGAGTGGAAGCTATTCTGTGTAGCTGTGAGTTCAAGAAATACTTGAGATAATTACTGTAGGTAATTCCATGTGAGAAGTAAAGAGTGATTAAATTTTACTCGTATGTCTGGATGAATTTCAAAGGTAAATCTTGGTAGCAGAACATAGCAATTTCTTGAATATCTGAACAATATTTTGACTGTTGCAGGCTTCAACCAAATTACTGGAAAAAGTGATTACTGCAAAGGTGTGGTGGCAGAGAAAGCAATAAAAAGCCCTGAATGTTCCTCTCCACTGTTTTAATTTGAAAGCTTCATTCCAAAATGTTGGCTTTTGACCCTGATGTGTTTAGTCATGTTTAACCTTCCTTATATGAAGCAACCTTTAAAAAAAGATCAGATCTATAGGTCAATATGGGTGGAGTAGACTCATAATAGGTACCCCACCAATTTTTAATCATAGTTAGTCATTATCATCTTCATGGGCTCCTTGAGAACACCTAGGCATGCAAGCTGATCATTGCTCTGTTTTTAAAGAGGGTATATGATGACTGAATGTGTTACCGGCTTTGGAGCCAAATTATGATGGGGCCTGGTGTTATCACCTTTATTTCAGTGCTTTTGTTTCAGGCTGTGGTCTAGCTACTGTTTCTAAGTATATGCATCGGAGCTGTTTGCAATTTAACAGTCGAACCTCCTTGTGGTAAGAGGGCCAGCAGAAGGTAGCATTTTAAGCTGTGCGTAAGGGCTCTGCCGGGGTCAAAGGCACAGATGTGTGCCTGTTTTTGTTTTGCACATAGAGAACTGTGGGCAAGCGGAAGATCTGTATGTAAACTTACGTGTTGATAGCAGTAGGAAATCAGTATGGTGAAAATCGCTCTGTATTTTAGCCTAGTGATTTCCATATGCTTGGGGTTCTCTTGCTCAGCTTCTGAGCAGGTGGAGTATGTTTTCTGTGTACGGTTACAATAAAATGGCATTGAGATGGAGGATGGAGTCAAACAAAAATATGTTATTAGAGCTAGCTAGAACTCTTTCAAGTTGTTTTATTTTTTCCCTAGAAAAGAAAGTTTTACTGAGGAATTGTATCCATTTTGACAAACTGCCTCTGGAAAACTTTTCAGGTCCTCTAGGATAAAATTTGTACTTGAGAAAGATCATCAGAATGGACAGATGGTTGCAGCACTGAGACCCATTAAGCTCCGAATTAGGAACAGCCAAGAAGGGGAACTTCTAGTCGTTTCTCTGACCAGTGCTCTGAGTGAGTGTTTTTCTTTGTGACACAATCCACAGTTATTATTTGTATTTAAATTAGTTAAATTGCATGTTTTGATAACTATCTGTTGAAACTTTGTTTATCATTTTGTAAAGATTTGTTTTTTTCCCCTCATACTATGACAGGAGTCCAGTATATGGATGCAGGTAGTCTTGAGAACGCATTCACCAGCGCTGTAGTTTTTCTTAATAGCAATCTAAGACATCTCTCCCAAATTTTAGGAAGGTGAATGAAAAAATGCAGAATAAAACCAAGTTTTCCTCCTGGAGTTCCTCCCAAATTTAGTAAATCAGGTGTTAGTTACTACATTATCATAACTACTGCTCTTTCTCAATAGAAGCTGAGTAAATGGTTACTGAACAATGACCTAAGAGACAACAAATGTGGGCAGTTACAAGTCAAAGGCTGGGAGTGTTTGATTCTCAAATGCAACTCCTTATTGAGATGTGTGTTAAGAGTTTCACGTCTTTTAATGTCATGAGGCTCTGGTTTTACTATTTTCTTGATGACAACTGTTAAAATATTGATGGGAGTGGTGTTTAAGTATGCTGTAAATTAATAACTTTGCATTCTTACTGCTTGTAAAGTTGAATCACAGTAAGAGTTAGTTTGTCTATTGTTTTATTAAAGTTTGCTATTTCCTGAATTTGGGAACAAATCCAGCTCTTTCAGACTCCTCCACAGAAAAAAATGTTCTCTACTTTGTTGATTAAGCCTTTCTCGGGAAGAAGAGGAAAGTCTTGTTATCATTTTAGGATTTTTCAGGTCTGTTTGTTGCTAGTATTGATAGACCATATCTCTTCAGCTTGTGGATATTGTATTGTAATTGTCTCTTCACCCATCTGAAGGCTGCTTTTTTTAAATTTACTTTCGCTATATTACTTAATTTTTTGTCTTATTAAATGAAATAATTAATGCATCAAATTCCAAACCTCCACTGTGCTTGTGCAAACTTTATAACTTTACCTTACTGATCAAATTATATACAACTGTTCATGTAGTCTTATTTGACTTATATTATGACATTATAGAACTTAGAGAGTTTCAACAGTTATGCATATTATCAGTGCTAAAATTTGATTTTAAAAGCTTCATTTTCCATTTAATATAGATTTTAATATTGGTTTTACTGGGATAAATGAGAAATAAATGAGTAACATTTCTGATTAAATTAAAATTGATTCTTCTGAGCGAGTGCTTAATATTTTCACTGTGGGCAAAGCTAGATTAAAAAAAACTGGAAAATGTCTTAAAAGACAGTGTATCTTGGTCCTTAAGCTACATTTATGTAAATTATATAGTAAAGTGCAACTCCGGGATAAGAGTTTAGAAAGCACCTTATTTTTTTATTTTATTTTTGTAGCCAATTTTAACATTTCTCACAGGACATAATAGGCCAAAATTGTAAAAGGATGAGGAGTCTTATGATTTTTTATATTACCTCCTGAGCCTTACTGTTACTATTTTTAGAGTTGAGATAAAGCATCTTTATATGTATATAAGAAAGACAATTCTGACAACAGCAGTGCATCACTGGAAACATGTCACAAACATCCTCTTTTTTTTTCTAATGGCAATTATGGACCTGATTTCTGTGGTTCATTGTTTATCATGCCTCCCTTCTGTCTTACTAGAGACTAAGGATCCCATGGATTGCTAGAATTAGCAGGAAACCTACAAGACCAACCCACCTAGGGCAGTGCTTTACTACAGATCTTGTCATTTTGAGGTTTTAAAAGAAATGAGGATATTATGGTCCAAATTAAGTTTGGAATAGGGTTTAGAATTTGACTGAGGATGTATCAAGTTTAGGTGGTTAGAAGGCGTAGGCTTCACAATTCATATCCTGATTATGTAAATGCTAGAAGATCAGTTGAATTTGCAACTGCAAATTTGTCACTATTCAAAGTGGTGACAAGTCTTTTGAAATCATCTATTAGAGTCAAGATACTTGCCTTGGAATGTGGCTGGAACCAGATTTTGCAATGGGATACTTGGATTCTGCAATCGGGTACTAGTTTTCCTCTGATAGCAGGACCAAAATTGTTGACATAAGTGTAGATAATCCCTAGAGATGCATCGTAAGTGGCACCAAACAGAGTCCAGTAAAATAAATGAAAACTAACCACATGAATTAAAATTCTGTAATATAAATGCTAAGCGTGCGCTTTTTAGCCTTTACCTCTCCTTCTTTTTCTGATTTTCTCCAATTTTTCCCAATGATGCTTCATTTTATCTTTTGTCTTTTTTTTTTTTTTCCCCTTGGTAAGCATTATCCCCTTTGTATCAGTTTTGTGTCATTCATATTTGGCTGCTGCCAGATGGACTTTCACAAAGGTCTGCTAAAGTCTTTTGGAACTTCATCTATGTGGAAGTGACCTGAAAAGATCCAATTGTAGAATTGGGATTATGCTTGGTAATAGTGCTGTGAGTTTGATCTGTAAGCATTACCCCAGTATTAGAGATCATAAGGCCATTTCATTCTGGAACACTGCGAAATGGCATACTAATTGTATTATGTGGACTCCAGTTGTATGCTTTCCTGGTTCCACAACAGCGGAGCAGTCCCATTTAACGATGAAGTAATGTCTGCCGCTCTGTTTGTCCTCAGCTGAACTCAATGTACAGGCCTCTTATGTAATGAAGTCCAAAATGCAAAGAATTAACATGTAGTACAAGTACTGTACTACACAAATTTAATATTCATGCTGACACTACCCATCCTAAAGAGTTTTTAAATATAATGTGCATGCATTATTCAGAGATGATTCTTTATTTAAAGGCAGGAATAGTTATTTTACCAACTTCCCTGTTACAATGATTTTGATGCAGGCAGAGAAACTGCTTCAGTAGACTCATTTCTAAAGGTATTGTAAAATCCATGCTTATGTTAGGGACCGTAGACTTCTGTAGATGAAACCATAATATTGCTTTCTTGGCAGATACTTGAAGAGATCTTTCATGACTATAGCTATTTAGCATTTGCCACCTTAGGAGTTTTAACTTGATGCACAGCGTGTTACCTCATTGTATTTCTGAATGAATAGACTTAAAATACTAAAGACAATTTCAAATGTACAATAATATAAATAAACTGTCCTTTCAGGTATTTTCTTTTTTGAGTAATGCTTTATGAAATAAATATTTAGGAGAAAAATGAATGGAAAGATATGACTCAGCAGCTGAAGTTCAGCATAAACTGACAATAGAAGTAAGATTTTGACATACATCAAGACAACTCACTATGCTGAGAGCAAAATTTGCAGCACGGTCAGCAGTCTTCCCCTACTGTACAACCAGTGTGCTGCAAACTAAATTTGCAGTGCATCCTAAAAAAAAAAAAAGCCTGACATATCTTTAAGTTCTCTTTCACATGAACTAGGAAATAAACTCCTAAACTCATTTCACTTGAAGATACAAGCTGGATGGGAATCCAGCTCCTTAGATAATGTTTTTTCAGTGTAAGAATACTGTGTAGCACCTGTTAAATATGGATATAACATAAACTCAAACAGGATGTTGTTTCATGTTTGTGTCTTCAAGTGAACCATTGGATGATTCTACTTCATAGACCGCTCACTAACGCACACTCCGCTTTACCTTTTCTTTCTGCAACCACAAGATAACTTCTTAACAGGTTGAACTTCCACATTTTTACTTGGTAACATTCACATCTAACAAAACTCTGGAACTTCAGCCTTGAGAGTAACATATTTGTGCTTTTAACAATTGAACAGTACTAGAGGAAGAAGAGGGTGTGATTGAGTGAAGGTGGGGAAAAGAATATGCTGAGAAACAGAATGTGTAAGGCAATGTGTGGGGTAAACCTGGGTGTGTAGGTATAAAGAGTTGTGCCAGGGAATGAGCGAGTCGTCCTGAGTATGCAGAAGGGACAATACATAGTTATTAAGGGCAGAGAGAGACACAGTTGAATGTTATTGCATAGGAATAACTAGCAGTTATCTGAATGAATTGTCTCTGCGTGAGAGCATAAAAAGAAGTCAAAAACTTTATTTGAGAAGGAGTAGTAGGTATCTGGATTACCCTACAAAGTGCTAACAAAGAACAGGTCCTCACTGGGGTTCTAAGAAAGAGAGAGAACTGCAGCTGGTAAAGAAAGGACTCATCCAAGGGCCAGAATCAAAGCAAAGAGTGCAATGAAGGCCACGGCTGCTGAGGTGGACAGTCAACCCCACAAAAGCTAAAGTGAGGCACAAGAGCTGGACAGAAAAGAGTAGCAGAGAACAGAGCAGACCTGTAGCAAGGTCTGGAAGCAAGAAGGGACTCCTGGGGAGCTGGGCATTGGTGGTGGCCTGATTCCTGTTTGTTTGGAACTTTATTTCTTAAAAGGAAGAAAAAGTTCTACTTCATAGAGGACATAAATATGTAAAAAGTTTGGGACTGGGAGAAAACATTTAGAACATACATTGGGTCACCTTGCTTTTAAAAATTCTGTGCTTCTCAATTTTCTTTCTGCTTTTCCTCTCTTCCCTTCATTCCTGCTTCTTTCTGTTGTGATCAGGTTGTCCTCGCAGTAAGGAAGTTATGAGCCATAACCATTCCTAATAGAAAGATAATTATCCCTGTTTCACTGTGTGAAAGGGCTGGTCTGTTCAAAGATTACTTTAACTTTTATCATAGTTGATTGTACTCCAACAGACAACAGTAACAAAAAAACCCCAACCCAGGAAGCTGCTAATTGATGTATATTTTCAATGTTTCATTTGCATTTTATTTACACTTAAATTATCTTAATGCTTCATTCCTCTTCCTCCGGTTCCAGACAGCTTCTCTGAATAGCCTGATGAGTATTCATCCTTATGGTATACATCAAATACACGCATCTTTGAACACTTCCTATAAAAATGCACAACTTGGAAAAGATGTAAAAGTGGTTTTTTTCCTTCACAGAGGTTCTAAGTCTTCAAACCCATTCAGCAACTCTCTTGAAATACGGTGTCTCAGATACCGTACTGTAGAAAAGCATACAGAATGGTACAGTCTCATCTATGAAAGCCACATCAATCCTACAACTAATAACCTCATAATAAGCTCATCCCCAGGGTGGGTGATGGGTGTTAATGCTGTCCATTCCCCATCAGGAGATCTTTCAAGACAGATATTTTCAGTGAATAGTGTAAAGATGTTGCAGAGCTTGGGAGGGAAAATTGAAGGTTGAATTCTAGATGGAAAAAAGCAGAAGTGGTCAGATGGTTATTTTTTTCTTCTTCTGTGGCTCATTTTGATAAACTGTATAGCTTAGTGCCTAAATCCTTCCTAATAAAAATTTTAGCCAGGCTAATTATTGATTGTGTGTGCAGTCCAGAGATTGGAAGTAGTATCTACTTTCTGTCTTCATCTCTTATTATAGGTATTGATGACCTTTATAGTTTGATGACCACGCTGTACTTATCCTTTATTGGTGCTGGATAAAATATTTATTTAATAATATTGTGCTAATATGTGCAGTAGTATTTTCTGTATGCATTTTTAAGGGAATAGAAGACTTCTAAGTGCAAAATTAAATGGCTGTATATAGAAATACTGTGTAAGCATAATTTGTGTCTTGCTGCACCCAGAACTGTTCAATATGTGGTTAACACTTTTCCCCTACTCACCTACTGCGAAATAGTTCAGTCCTATTCCTATATTTTTCATTGTCATCATTGAAAACCTGGAGGATTAGCCCATGGTATTTTTCTCAGATTTTTGTACTGTTTTATATTACTCACATTGTTTCTATATCTGTATTTTGGAAGAGCTTTTACTTAGTAAAGTAAATGTGGGTATCTTATAACAGTTCAAGTAAAATTAAGTTTTCCATTCTCAACATTCTCACATCTGTCTTTGGTAATATGTCTTGCTATGTGGATGTAGATGAAGAAACCTGGAATAACTGAAATCGAGTCTGAGAATTCAATGTAAAAATAAAAATATTCTCTGCAATTCTCAGCTTGGTGTCATCAGCAAACTTGCAGAGAATGCACTCAATCCCACTGTTCATGTCACAAAGATGTTAAACAATGCTGGTCCCAGTACCAGCCGTGAGGAGTGGCATTTGTCACAGATTGCCACTTGGACATTGAGCCATTGACCACAACCGTTTGACTGCAACCCTTCAACCAATTCCTTATCCACTGAGTGGTCACTCTGTCAGATCCATATCTCTCCAATTTGGAGACAAAGATGTCGTGTGGGACATGACAGGGCTGTCACTTCAGAGCTTCTTATAACCTCCTTTGAAGGATTTTTTTACAAGGGCTCATGGAAATAACAGGATCACTGGCTTATCTGGTAGCATTATTTCTGTGGCTTTAATGGTATTCTTGTGCAGAAATGAGCTACAAAATGACTTAAGTAGATCTTGTAGACTCACATTAGCCGTGATACTGATTTTACTAGTAAGGAATATTTTTAAACAGTAACCTTGGCCAGATTGGCCTATGTAGATCCTAAACAATTATTTTGCAATGGTAAAGTGAAACTAACCATTTTTACTTTGTTTTGAAAGAGTATGCAAAATTTTTCAACTTTCTTTTTAAAAGTGCTCCACCCTGCCCCAGTTCTTCCAGTAGTGGAAATGTCTCAAATTGCCTGCTGCTGTGCAAAAGAGGACTGGAATAGCTGCAAGTTAACTCTCTATTTATTTTTTTTTTTTAGGTTGTTGCTCCTCAGCTGTTTTCTAGAACAAAATGGTTGTCATTTGAGAACAGGTAGGCAGTGAGTTCTCTGCTGATCTGAAAGTAAGGTGAAGTGGAACTACTGAAAGAATTTCTGAAAACTAAAGTAACAAGAGTGAGCATCAAGAAAAAGAATGGAACAGAAAGGAAAGGCAGGTATGAATGTCAAAAAATAAATAAATAGAGAACAAAGATGCTTTATGGTGCATACTAGCTACAGCTAATAAAAATGGTATTTCATTTGTCCATCTGAATTAAGATTTTGGTCTTTGCATCAGTGAAAGCATGTTTTCTGCTCCTGCCAGCTACCATTTTGGGAACCTCATTGCATATGGTATTTGTGATATTTCCTCCATAACAAAGAGCCAACATTTTGTTCCTAGTGATGACTAAACAGGAGAATGCCTTTGAAAATGTGCTTAAGTTTATTTTTTTTACACTCTGGGGATTTTGTTACATAGAAGTAATCTGTGGAATTGCAGTAAGAAAATATAAATCACTTCAGTAAGGGAAACAAGTTCATTCCACATATTGTACATAAACATGCTTAAAATCACATTGTCTTCAGGAGGAACACAAAGCTTCCAATTACTCAAATGACACTTCTGTCACCTGGTAGATTAAACAACATTGATTCCTATTATTCATTGGTGAGAAAGGAATACTTCCTTACCTGCAAGCTGGACATGTTGACTTGTATGTCTAATGATGTCTGTATTTTAGTATGTTTCTAATAGATGCAGAAAATAGAGCAGGTATTTTTCTGTATTGTTTTATCAGACAATTGTTGTTAACTGTTCTGATGTGCTTACAGTATACCAAATTTTTGAAAGCCAGCAGCAAAGCCTGCATACCTAGGCATTCCCGTGTTCAGGAATTTTCATACTAAAAGCATCACTTTCAAGGCACAACACTACAGCTTACAATAACCTCCCACAGGTCAAACCATGTAACTCAAGTGCAACTCCTAGAGTATCACTCTTCATATTTTTTCCATAATTAGTTTGCAGGGTGGAAACCTTGTCTGGGATTAGGGAGGTTTAGTTTCACTTGTATCTTCTAGTTATCAGATACAGGCTATTCTAGGTACAGGGTCAAAAATGGCAAAATATAGTTTAAACCCTAACAGTCTTGCCTTGAAGTAGAAGAATGGACCAGATGACATTTTAAGTGCTACTTTTTCAAGTCCTTGTCCTAGAAAGAAAGATTTTTTTTCTCATTCTTTGCCCTTGGGAGCAGGGTAAGCCAACCAGTAGCTATGTCTCCTTTACACAAAAGGAGATAAATTGTCAGTCAGCTGTCACTGCTGAAGATCTGTGATGACACTGTGGCATGCAAAAATAAGTGGTCTATGGTGGTATGTTCATAAACCGTTTAAGACTTTAAGTATTAAAAGTATGTAAGTACTGGTTATCATTTTGCATATTCCTCTCTGTTTCCATATCAAGAAGAGTTTCTACTCCAAATCAGGGTTTCTTAGGATAAAACCTGGTTTTGGAATGTATTTCTGCTGATATGCTGGAGAACAAGACTCAGCATGTGCTAGCATTCTCAATTTTCTTTGACATTCATGATTTCTAGCACAGTTGCTTTTTTTCTTTTCTTAATGAATATCAGATCTTTGTAATGCCATCGAGGATGTCCTGTTGCCAGGCAAAAAAAAAAAAGAAAAAAAAAAATCTCGTGAGGCCATAAACGGAATTGATGTATTTATTTTTTTTTATCTCTTTTTACTCTTAAAGTAACTTGAGTGGCATGCAGGGTTTCAGAACAAAATGTGGGATATGTTTATTTTGGTAATAGCTGCCATATGCTGTTTTTCTTTTTTCTTCAATCATCTCTTCTCATAAGGAGAGTTGAACACAACCAGAACATAACTCTGAAGAGTGTCACCTTAAATACATTCCATTGTGTTATTATAAACTGATGCAATCAAACTGCTTGACAGCAGGGTAACTATACCTGAATACCTTTTGTGTATAACATAGGTGCTAAGCACAACACAAATGCAGGGCCTTAAAGCTAGTTTTCAAAGAAGTCTGAAAGAAAGAGAAGAAGAATAGGGATTTCCTTAATACTGGACTATGCTGTCAGAGTTTCTGAAAGAGATATTATAGTAGTAACCAGCTAGTGCTGTCACTTACTATTAAAAGCCATACATAATGATACACCTCTTGATGTATCTTTTTGTGCTGGCTATGTGGTTATCTCATTGCAAACTGAACATAAATCATGCCTAAGACATGCATGTATTTTTCTCCCTTTCTCCTGAGAAGGTATTGAGGCAGAGCCAGTGTAGTACAAAAGCTTCTCCCTGCTGCTGGGGTCCAACGGCAGTGAAGCTGAGACCAACAAATGCATTTAGGAGCCTGATTCCCGTTGAAATCAATAGGCATTGGGTGCTTAAGGGCACTTTGAAATGTGAGTCTGACTTCTGGCTAGGCTGCATAACAATGTTATTGGGAGGAACCATAGATGGGATGGGATCAACCAGCACGTTTTGGGTTCCACTTCCATTCTCATGTTGGTCCTACCCATTGTTTGAACAGTGCTAGGCAGCCCTTGGACCACCATCAGCGATGAGATTGCTGACAGCTTGTCCTTTGTGACAGTCAAGTTGAGCTCTCCATTGACAGTAGCCCACAGCAAAGACTCCTTAGTTTCTGTGTGTCATCTTTCCTTATTTTGCTTCCTGCATCAGCCACAGATGTCTCAGTGCATGATGTACATTGTCTCTCAGTTTTTAGTTTAAAAAAAATAGTCCTTTCTGCAACCAGTAGCATGCATTTTGCATTTGTATTTAAGAAAGGGAAAGATTCCATGCTTTGGAAGGCAGTTTGTTTCTTGGGTTGCTTTGTTTATTCTGTATTTGTGTGCAGTTAAATCTAAATGTTCCCTCCTCCCCTATTTAAAAAAAAAAAAAAAAAAAAAAAGAAAAGGTTTTAATCTTGAACTTGTGTGGTAGCACGTTTCATAGCTATGTCATGAGATGCTTTCTTTATTCTTTTTAACCAACTGTAAAAATGACCATTTTTATCCACTGATCTTTCCAGACACGGCACAGTCATCTTGCTTGTAAAGGGGAGTACAGTGTTGTTATAGCAGTGTTTATTAGTCTTGTACCAGAGATGGCTGATGTTGGTCTAATCATTTAAGCTTAGTTAGCAGGGTGGGGAAATGCATTAGCTCTACTAGTGTTATGCTTAGGGTTTTTGTGATGCAAGAATTCCTATCAATTTTGTTGCAGGGCTACTGAGAACCACAGTTGTTGCAAAGGTGGAGTGATAGCACTGACTCTGGGTCTTCCACTCTGGTATTTGTGTCCCATCCTCTGGATGCCCACAGTTCACATGCTCTGAAATTAAATTTAAAACATGCTCAAACAGTGTTTATATCTACTGTCACTACGTTGTACAAACATAGCCATCAATGTCTTCGGAGCTGCAATGTGCTTTGAAAAATTTCTTGTGATGCTGCCCACACAGAAGTTTTGCAGATGGAAGTTGTAGCACAAACTCCCAGCCTTTGCCTTCTATCCTGAGATTGAAACTGAAGATAGAATTTGCTTATTGGCAAATAAAAAACCCGCAGTCATTGGGAACAGCCTGGATATATATAAAACAAATTTGTATTATAACATGTGGATGTATGAAAGGTGAAGGAAGCAGTAGCTGTTCCAACAGTGCCATTCTGCATGGGGTGTGTGCTCAGGCTCAGGTGACAGGAAGGTGGCTGTGCTATTTTGTAGCCTCTTCCCTTTCCATCTGCAGCGTGGTGTCTTGGTTGTTGCTTATGAAAGCATCAGAGCTGAAACTGGGGAGAGAATGAAAATCCCAGAAATTCTAAGACATTTTTAAGATTTAGCATTTTGTTAGCCTTGGTTCTCTCCTGGATGCTTGGATCACCAAAGTATTTTTTGAAAACAATTTCTCAGTGGGGCTGCATGTGTGTAGAATTTGTTACAGTTTACCTTAAATGTATACCTGCACTGCAAAATAAAATTACATATTGCTATAATGTAATATATTGCTTTCAGAAAAAGATCAAGACTGTTGTGTGCATCAAAAGGGAAAATTTATCTTGGCAGACAAGTTTCTCATGGCTTAACTGCTTCCCTGCAAATTTCAGTATAATTTGAGTTCATAAGAGCATTAGATTAGGCAATCAAAATGTGGTACAGAGAATGTCTAGCTTCTCTTCATTTTGAAACAGCAACCTTCATTGTGTCTTGGAAGTCTGGCAGTTTGCACTGAGACAAATTTAATTCTCAGTCTGCTTCTCTGCTTTGTCATGTCATTTACTCCTTTGCAGTGACCTTCCAACAGTGATCCATAGTTTCTGATAAATCCTAGCGTACTTACAAAAATTTGCTGTGTCAAATACTTCAGAAGGCAAATTGCCAATTTTGGTCTTTGTGTGAGTTCAGAGCACTAATGACCGCTACCTGTGACTGTATCTACATTGCAGTTAAAGGTGTGACAGCAACGCGTATAGATATTGCTTTGTGAATATTGATCTAGCTGGCCTAGGCAACAGTGCTGAAGTTACAAGAGCATTGAATTTGGCTTTGGCTGTACAAACCTGGGCAGTACCCTGGTACTATATTGTAACTGAAGCCTCTGCAGTGCTACTTTGCTTATGGCTGATGAGTTTTGGCATAAGTCACCTTCAGTCCTACCATAGCTGCAACTTAAAAGAAGCCTGAAACATCCTAAAGAAAGAGGAGACACTAATACTAGTGAAAAGGAATAATTTGAAGAAAAAAAAAAACAACAGTCAAGATGGAAGAGGTGATGTTGCATCCTATGACTACTTACTTGATCTTACGACTGCTTTCTTGATAGGGAAGCACAAATGTTGCAGCATCAGCAGCCAGACTATGTCTGTCTGGCTTTTGGTCTCAGCTTGACCAAGAAGCTGTGCTTATGTGCAGTTCATAACCATCCAACTGTTTTCTTAGTCTTTTTCATCTCCAGACTAAACTAGTGTCAGCATGCTTGGTGTCAGCTATTATTATTGCCATTATTGCACTTATTATTGTCATTAATGCCACATACATGAACTAGATTCCAGGAGCTCATGAGATTTAGAAAAGAATCCCCACACACCTGACTTCTGTTTGCTTCCCAAGGTTTTGACTCACTGGAGGTTCACATTTTTAAACTTTTCTTTAGAAGCATGAGAATCCCCTCAATTGAGTAGTCTCTTACCTCCCTGAGTATGCCAGCCTTTAGACAGCCACATAAAAGGTGGGGGATGCTACCTTCTGCCTTGGTAGCACTTCTAAATGAAAGTCTGTGTTATACTCAGTGTTACAATCTGGTCTTGGAGTGGCACTTGTACTACAAGCCTGTCTATTGGGTTGGCCAGCAGACAAAGCACAGGCCTCACAGCTTGTGATCAGTAGGAATGAGATGGGCCCTTGAAATGCTCAGCTAAACCAAGATCTTGGCATGCAGAGTAGTAGAACATCCGGCACTCGGCTAGCTTCACTGGTGAGACTTAAAGCACCAATGACTTCTCAGGTGCCAGAGCTTTGAAAGCAGATTTATATTTATAAATACAAATGTTACTCAGAGCAGAGCCATTTGGTATGAGGTAATGAGTTGCTGTGCCTCAATAGGTCTCTGCGCTCTGTGCTCTTGAATGTGGCAGGCACAAGCAATTTGAGTGAGTGTACTCCATAGTGTAGGGAGCTGAGCTGCTGTGAGTTACATTGCATTTTTTTGTTGACTTGCACAGCCAGTTACTGTAGGTCAGCTGAGGTGTGAAACTTGATTAGTTTCCAGCAATTCATTTGAACCTTTGAGCCTTCAGACAGCTAAAAATCTCTGTGGATGTAGCACTAATGATGTAGAAGCAACTTATCTGAAAGTTCTTTCATCTACTAGTTGATCAGGGAAGACACTTAAGCCTTCATTTGTATGAAAGGGGAGCAGCTGGCAGAGCATTTTTCCACACTGCTTTGGAACTTGCACTTCCCCCAATACCAAAATAGTTCTGGGACATGCTGCAGTGGCCCACTTGTTTTTCTTAGCAGTAAGGGCTTGGGAGGATTCTGGTGGAAGATTGTAAATATATCTTTTCAGCTGTTGGGCTATGTTTATTATCAAGTAAAAGGGAGCTATTGCTTCAGTATATCTTTATAACTGACGCTCTAAAAATATAATCTCAAGCAAAGGGTAAGCGTCCCTTTCTTTAGAGTGACTGTATTTGTATGGAGTACCAATGAAAAATCATACATGAAAAAGGAGGCAAATCCATTTTGCTGAGAACTAGCAGAATGTGTAGCAGTGTATATATATATATATGAAGATACTGAGAATAAGATTTGCTGATGAATTGAGGGTAAGTTCTCAGTGAACTGATATTTACTCTGTAATTTTAGCTACAGTAAGTCTACCTAATATTGTATTGCCATTTGCTTCCTTCCTATGAACATACATAATCACTCTAAGTAGCAAAATATTTGAGCATGGAATTGTGGTTACAAAAGACAGAAAATGGGAATTATTTTTTTTGGCTTATTGTAGTTCTGTAGACTTCATTACTTTCAATCAAAAAATATCACCTCCCACCACTCTTCACATCATATATTCACTCCAATGAATGGAAGATAGGAGAAATGATAGGGATTTGAAAATAGGCTTTCACATATTAATTACTGTAATGGCACAATAAATGTCAGGACAGAAACATTGTCTTATTGAAAACAATGTAACTGCAAATAGGAGTAAAGAGCACAAAACTGCAAGTGGATCGCTCAGTAAATGAGAGTAATTTCTCCTACTTTGATTTATAACTCTCTTACCTCACTCTCCTTCAAAATTTTAGGGAGGGTGGGCAGAAAAATGTAATATTACAAGGCTGTCCTAACTCTGTATAGAAGATGATGAGCTTGTATCTCATGAACAAATATATCCCAAGCTTCAAGATGCCATTGGATCATATTTCATTTACATCATAAGTTATAAGTGATCTCTGCATTAGTTTTTCCCCTCCTTCCATCACCTTCTACCTTCCATAGTTCTTCTAAATAGATTGCATCTCTTCAGAGTTATATTTGCTTTGCTAATGGCTATTTTTGGCTTTTCAAATAGCCCGGTCTACTGCTGAAGCTCTGTTTCAGTGTCTTCTCTAATTTAGGAACTTAGAATGGAAATATCAAAGCCCCAAGGTCACATTTTCATAAGTGACTGATGAGCCTAAGTCACTTCTGCTGCTTTTGAAAATGTTAACCCGGACTTTTCTTAATTTTTTTTTTTTTTATTTACAGTGAACTAGGTAGAAGCAGAGAACAAGTCTGAAAAAAATTTCTCCTAGGCACAGTTTAAAATGCAGGTTTACTGTTTGTTTAGAGAAAACCAAACTTGGCTACTCTCTGCTGAGTAATTTTGTATGTGCTGGACTAACTTGAATCAGATCCTCTCAAGCCTAAAATCTTTCTACTTAGGACATCTTACAGAGGCTGCTGAAGATTTCCTGAGAAAAGGAGTCTGTGGCATCAAAGAACGCGCATGAGTGGAAATACAACCATAATAAAAAGGCTTGAATTGATTTTTACCTGGAAGTAAGATCTTGATGAAATGGCTGCAGCCAGCATGACATAGCCCTATGTCATGTGATGAGGACTGTGACGAGGATGCAGAAGGGTGCCTCACATCTGTTACCTACGGGTAAGCACAGTGCAGGTTAAACACATGAGTCTTCTCTTGTATTAATTTCTCCCAGTTAGTCTGGCAGGATTAACCAAATGAGCTGTTACCTACAAGGAGTGAGGAAAACGTTTGCAATAGACAGAACAGAGAGGAAGGCATTAATATATGGTTTTTTTTTTGAGGAATAACATGTACCATTCTGCTCTTCCATGTTCATGAAGGATGAATTAAAACTGGAACAGGTGCAGGGAAAGGCTATGAGGGTGATCATGGGAATGGACAGCATATTATAAGAGCCCATAAAAGCTTTGTTTTCATGCGCTAAATAAGCCCACATCTCTATAAATATATGGGAGGGGAAAATATATTTAGGCTGAAAAACAATGTGGGGATAAGAACATGTGGGTGTGAACTAGGCTAAAATAAATTAAAGTTTTTAAAACCACCTAACCTTCAAGTAGGAAGTGTGAGAATGGGAGCCCTAACTTCATTTAGGACTGATTAGTCTAAGAAAGCAACACTTTAACATTGAGAATATGACAGCCTGGAGATTGAGGTTATTCTTTTCCATCCTGTTTCCATGTAGCTTTTACAGGGAGAAATGGTAACAAAAATGTTAGCAGTATCTGTGTTTTAGAATTCACAGAATGGTTGAGGTTGGAAGGAACATCTGGGGATCATATAGTCCAACCCCTGCTCAAGCAGGGTCAGCTAGTTCCAGTTGCTTAGCGCCATGTCTGGCTGTGTTTTGAATATGTCCAAGGATGGAGACTCCACGACCTCTCTTGGCAACGTGGTCCATGGTTTGATCACCCTCACAGACTAAAAAAAAGGTTTTGTGTTCAGATGGAATTTCATGTATTTTAATTTGTGCCCATTGCCTTTTACCCTGTCACTGGGCACTACTTAGAAGAGTCTGGCTCCCTCTTCTTTGTGTCTTTGTATGTGGTACTTGTCCACATGGATAGGATCCCCTTGAACCTTTTTTTCTCTGAGCTGAATGCTTGCAGCTCTCCCAGCCTCTCATGTCAGATGCTCCAGCCCCTTAATCATTGAAGTTGCCCTTTGCTGGACTCACTCCAGTCGGTCTTTTTCTTGCACTGGGGAGCCTAGCAGTAGACCCAGGACTCCAGCTGTGTATCACCAGGGTTGAATAGAGAGGAATCATAGAATGGTTAGAGTTGGAAGGGACTTTAGAGATCATCGAGTTCCAACCCCCCTGCCATGGGCAGGGATACGTCCACTAGAGCAGGTTGCTCAAAGCCCCATCCAGCCTGGCCTTAAACACTTCCAGGGATGGGGCATCCACAACTTCCCTGGGCAAGGATCATCTGCCTTGACCTGTTGGCAATGCTGTTCCTAATGCAGCCCAGGAGGCTCTTGGCCTTCCTTGCTGCAAGGGCACATTGCTGGCTCATGATCAACACATTGGTTGGAAAGACCCCAAGGACCCCAGCTTGTATTTGAGCCTGGGATTACTCATGCCCAGGTGCAGGACTTTGCATTTCCCTTTGTTGAACTTCATGAGGTTTCTTTCTGCCCATTTCTCCGTCCTGTTGAGGTCCCTCTTGAAAGCAGAGCACCCATCTGGTGTATTAGCCACTCTATCCATTTTTGTATTATCTATGAACTTGCTGAGGGTGCAGTCTGCCCCTTCGTAAAAGTCACTAATGAGAGTGTTAGACTGTACTGGCCCCAGTATTGACCCCTGGGGTACACCACCAGTGACCTGCCTCCAGCTGGACTTCGTGCTACTGTTCTCAACCCTCTTGGCCTGGCTGTTCTTGCTTTCAGTCCGCCTCACTGTCCACTGATCTAACTTGTGCGTTGTCAGCTTGTCTATAAGGATGTTAAACAGAGAGAGTATCAAAGGCCTTACTAAAGTTGAGATTGCAAAGAATTTCAATAAGTTGCCAAGAAATGACTGTTAATAGCACTTAGACAAAGTGGAATAGCATAAGGAAAGTAATGAGGGTAGGAGAGATGTTGCAGCCAGAAATAAAACCCTGGGAAGGGTAAAAGTAAAGATCCTTATGTTTTTCAGAGCAAGAACTGAACAGACTGATTCCACAAATTATTTAGCGTACTTTGCACAACAGCTTGTACACCAACAGCTGTTGCCTTTAAAATTGTTGATAGAGAAAAATATAGAATAGAATTCATTAATAAAATTATATGTTACAGTTACAAGAAATTACTTTTAGTATGTACAAAAAGTTGATCACTGCTATTGATATTAGGCTGATTCCAGCAGTTGGGTGTGGTGAAAAATAAAAAAAAATCAATGCCCTTTGCGATGCCATTTGCACCAGAAAAGAATGTTCTGTCTGTCTAGTGGATAAAGCTGACTTTTGGAAACAGGACTCCTTGATATTTAAATTACAGGAAGAGAATTCGCGTGATTAGAGGCAATGATTGTAGTGAGGTCAAAGGGAGTAGACCAATAATGCAGAGTTATATTTGATTCTGCAGGTGGTTCAAAAGCAGCCTTAGGGTGGGAGGGTACTCCTGTACTGTATTAACTGATCTACTGATGACACTAAAGTCAGATTTCCAGGTTTAAGTGCTTAAGCATACATTTGTGCCTGTATGAAGAAGCAGTAATGATGGTATTCTAAGAGAACACCAAATAAACCAGTATGTTAAAGGGAATGTAATTATACTACAATAGGCGTATTTCATCCTTTTCTGTCAGAAAGGATGTGGATACAAAGTTTTTAAGTTTTACCCAAGCGTTTTAATCAAAAAACAAAGCAGAGCTTGGCCTTTTTAGAGAACCTAGCGCTGCCAGTTTCAAATGCCATACTACAAGGCGTGAACAGGTGTTAAGAACACTGTTCATCTTTCCAAAGCAGAATTAAAGAATCACAGCTGTATGCAGCATGCCATGTTAAAACAGGCTTTCTGTATAATTTGAACAATGTTTCAAGCTTACTCCGTTATATTTTAAGAAGAACAGCTTCTCAAATGACTTAATAAGGTTTTTTAACACATGCAGTTTTAGTGAAGTTTACATAGATACTCTTTTTAAAGCTAGAAAACAATTTTGGTAGTTCTCAGACATACAGACTATTCTTTAGTAAAAATAGGTCCTTCCAGCTGAGATACTTAATGCTGAAAGAAGAGCCAGTCTCAGACACTCCTTCTAAGAAGAGGAAAAAAAGCGCTTACAAATCCAGTTCAGGCTGTTCAGATGCTCAAATTACGTCATCCTGAGCTTGATGTCTTGAGCCCTAAACAGGCTTTTAGTTGACAGCAGTGCAGATATGTATTATGACACGCCTGTTCCCTGAAAAGCTTACAAGAAGAGGGGAAGCCTGTAGACTCTGAGAAAGCTTGCAGTCTACACTCACAGAATAGCACATAAAACATTCATTAAGCCAGAGTTAGCCCTTAGCCTGTCTCAGTCACCAGAGGCATAAATGAGAAGTGATAGCACGCCATCACTATTCCAGAAATGCCTCTAATAAAGGGAAGAAAAAAAAAAAAAAGAGAGAATTAGCCAAAAGATAATCTTAGCTTTGATTATGATTATCAAAGTTCATATGGTAGGAGCTGTCTACTCAAGACAATGCTCATAGGACTTACAGTTTTTGCATGTACTATTCAGCAAGGAAACATCCACCAAGGTTTACCCAAGCTATCACTATACTCCCAGCCCCAGGCCAGAAAACATGCTGAAGGAATACCACACTAGTTGTCTCGATCTCAGCTTAACCTGCACCTGCTTGGTTTGTGCTCTAAATAGTATTTCAGTGGAGGTGGAGCTTTAAAGTAACATTAACCCCAAGAAGTCTTCAAAATATCCTTCTCTCATCCATCCTACATTTCCTATTTGGAATTTAATAAGGCCATAATGGGAAAACTGCTTCCTGCAGCCAAAAGAACAGTTGTAGGTTACCTTTGATTTAATATGCTAATCATTACTAACATTTGAGTGATAAAATATTTATTTTTGTGTGTTATGTACCACAGGAATACTATTTTTTAAATTGTTCTGATTTAATTCTACTCTACTGAGTCATTCTGTTAATTAATTCTTTAGTGTGAAGCACTTGTTTTAGAGCAATAAGCTCAATAAACAAAAAAACCTGAATTCATAGCTGACCTCGTGTATTAACCAGGTAGCCTATAGCTAGACCTGGCTAGAGCATGGTCCTAGCATTCACCCTAAGATCTGAGAAGATGTCCTAGAAATACTGGTTAGAGTGGAGGTTTTCAGAACTGACCTATTAGTGGGGCATAGGTAAAATCACGAACAGCAGGTATTGCAGAAAGATTTCGCTATAACAATTATCTAAAAATGTCTTTTGGAGTACTGAGATTTAAAAGGGCTGTAGTCCAGATTCTCTCTGGCGTAGGTGGATATCAGAAATATCTCCTCACAACAGTGCTGAAGTGGGAAGAATAAGTAGGTGGGAAGAACATTCATCTCTATTGAACTAACCAATACAAACCTTGAATAGCTACATTTATTAACCAGAACTACACCAAAGTTTAAAGATGTGAAGATTCAGAGGGCTGGCTTACATTGTACTTACTTCGATGGTATTTTTATGTGCTCCATATGACTGTGTGGTAACTGCATTTTAAAGGAAAATTATTTCACTGAAGGTACAAGTATTACTGAGTATGTGTGCATCTCTAACAGATCCCTTAAAAGGCGGATGTCTTAACTCAGGTCAGGATGAGCCAATCCTGTAACCATTAAAGTCAAAAGCAAAACTCTCACTAACTTGTAAAATGAGGTGGTTTAAGAGGATTTCTGAAAGGCTTTAAAAGATAAACATGATTCAATTTACATTTTAAGTATAGTATTTCTGTAAACGTATTTCCTGATTACCTAGGGCCTTTGCAAGTGTTTGCCTAATAATCTGTACAAACATTAAAAGAGGGATATGGAATAATAGGAATTGAAAGCTTTCTTCAAAATGCTGGTTTGTTACAATCTGAAACTTGGAGAGAAACATAAAATTTGTTTTTGTATGCTGATGGCTCTCAAAGAATGAAGACCTGTAGAAGGCAAATGGTATTTGATATATTTCCTTATTAAATTTGAATTATGGAAATTTTTACATTTTTGCTTATATCCAAATATAGACATAAGAAATGGGATCTATAATTGATTAGTTTCTTATTTCTCTTTGCATACAAACACCACTGCTACCTTAAGGCTGGCATTGGCTCTTCAGTTATTTCAACAGAGCCCACATTTTAGTCTATATATATCATCATAACATGAGTGTTGTCCTGTAGTTCTTTGGGTGATCTGCCCACACGTCTGTCCTCTACTTGATCTCTCTCATCCTCTCCTGAGGGGGTGAAGATGATCTGCTGGAGTGTTTTATTTGACAGGAGGTTTGGTTGGTTTGTTTGTTTGTTTTCTGTAGATGTATGTTAAAGAAGGTGTGGCCAAAATTGTTATAGGTTCATCAATGTACTACAGTTTCTGTAGGGAGGATTCCAGGGTAACTGTAGCTTCCTTGTGCTAACTTGTTGATTTGGCAGCAATTACATCTTATTCTCTTGCATACCTTTTCATTAACAAAGTCCCTCTTAATAAACCAAAAATGTAAAGTCCTTTCTAATGTTTAGATTTTCTCTTGAACATAGAAAAAGCTGAAAACACAAAACATTTCCCATAAATTGAATGTTGTGGGAAATGGCAAATCAGATACCTCATCTGAATCTTTTATGTTGTTCAGCACCAGATTGTCCTTAGGTTATTCTCTTTCTTTTTCTTTGGATAGACTTTCAAACCCTCCGAAAAAGTTAAATCAGAATCAGTACATTCCCACAAAGTTCCTTATTCACTGGATTAGTAAACAGCAACAAAACCATCTTTTCAGAGAAAACTTTCAAATCCCCTGAATTACCACTTAGTTTTCCAACAAGGTAGTTTTATTGGTGGGACTGCAAAAGCAAAATCCTAGTGTGAAACAAACAATGACTTACCATTTTTGGTAGCACATTGTATCTGTCCTTTTGATTTGTATTAATGCTCAGCCTGTAAAGCTACTTCAGGATGGTGTCAGCTGGGTGTACATGCTGTAATAGTAAGCCTGTAATG
This sequence comes from Limosa lapponica baueri, assembly GCA_002844005.1. NCBI lineage: Eukaryota > Metazoa > Chordata > Aves > Charadriiformes > Scolopacidae > Limosa > Limosa lapponica. The sequence continues at coordinate 508,408 of KZ505683.1, read as the reverse complement.
TCTGTAGCAGCATATGAAAGCTCACGAACTTCTCACCTAAACTTCTCATGGAGTTTAACATCATCTCATAAGGCACTCCCAGATATTTGCAGCCTTGTATTTACATGGTTCAGTACAGATGATGGTGTAAATTGACATGTTGAACTAGTATTGACTTGTGACTAAAAACAGTTATGACGACAACCAGTGTCACCTCGTTGGTTGCAAAATGTTAATCCATCCATTTAATACTGGAATCTGACAGAGATTCTGAAAGACAGTGGAAATCCGCAGCCTTTTCTGCATGAGGAGATCTAGCTGGCAAACAGTCTGTTGGCATAGTGCAGCTAGCAAGTTCTTTTGGCAGAATGCATTCACATTTGGCTGCTTCTGTTGGCAATATATTTCTTCATGGCTTCAGATTGTATTGGCAAAATATATGTAGCATGTAAAAGGATCCTGGTAACTGTGTCTGTAATGCTGTGCAGTACTCGTCTTGAAGCCAAATCTGCTAACTATTAATTCTGGACTTGTTAGGGTGTCATTATTGCTGAATCTGGGGACACATGAAAACAGCTGGTTTTCCAGCAGGAAAAATATTGGGTAGCGCTGGAGTTCTAAAGCTGATTCAAGAGTATCCTTACTGCTATGTGGATAGGCTGTGTGCCTGGCTAATTTGGTTCTCCGTGCAGATAAGATGCAGACTTGTCTTTAGCTATGTCATTGCTTGCTGTGAAGGGTGATGGGGTTTGTGGGCAGTCTGAGGTTAGGGAGCATAACAGAGAGCATTGTGATGGTATGCACTAACCAGATGGTGATTATTTTTGTTATCACACATGCAGAAATGTTTTATCAATTAATTCGGAGGGATTTCCATCTAATAGGAAATAGCATAAAGCTGGATTTTCAGAAAATAGACCTTTATCAAGCTTAACTTACAATATGGGCAGTGCAAAGTGCTGACGTTGGCATCTATAGCTGCTTCTGAGTAGGAAGATTTGTAGCAGATCTTCTCTTTGGTGTTCAATACTGCTATAAAATAGTGAGGAAGATGATGTAGATCTTTGACTAAAGGGGATTATTTTTCATGCTGTATTGTGCATTCTGGGTTGCTAGTGTTTCGATTTTCTGCTCAAGAATGCAGCTTAGTATGTTTTCATTTTGTAGCATATATTCATGCAGTTTTCAGTCTTTCAGTTTTTGTTCCCAATTTAGAAATGAGAGCTTTTCTGATCTATTTCATTCCCATTCACCATGTAAAATATTCTACATGTGGAGTATTCTACATGGGGAGGCATACCCTCCAGATCCATGTCAGTCCACACAGTAGGATCTGATAGCTTAGAAATCCTAGAATAGCTTTGAATATCTGTGATTCCACTGTCCATCTAGAGCTCATCATGGAGGGACTCTGGTTGCCCCATAGTCTGCAAATGATGGAAAGTGTAGCAGCTATAACAAAAGGCCTGTGAGAGGAATGAATGTATGCCACAGGCTCACTGGTGGGATTCATCTTACCAAATACAGACAATTCCTCATCTGGACTTCATTTATTGTGTATGGAGGGAAACAGGCATTTCTAGGGCTTGGCTTTTTTAATTTTGCAGCACAATTAATCTCATCCCGATGCCAGTGTCTAAAATAAGCTAGATGAATCACTTGTTAAATGCCTGTTTTCTCCATTGATTTTAAAGGAGGCCTCAGATGACTCTTTCAGCTCTAAAAGTCTGTGCGGTAGCTGACCAAAGCTGGTTGTAATAGGTTGCCTTTTATTGTAATGGCAGCAGGCCAAGGGAGAACTTACGTTGCTTGGGGGAACTGGTTTAGCTTTCTCAGCTTTTTGCCCCTGGTGTTCTCAGGGGGACTGGAAGTGGAGCAGGAATGCACACAGACTTGTGCTGGCTGAAAGTTATTTTTCATGGTTAAGAGTTCTTTATTGTCTAATGACTGTTCCAGAATCAAGTGTTGGATTAATCCGTGCCTCCAGTTTTCAGTGTTTCAACCTGTCTTCCTGGGTTGAGTTTTTTGAGCTTATTAGGAAAGTAGACTTCACACTGCCAGATGCACAGTGGGTATTTTTGGAAAAGATGCTACTGGCTGATTATCTGTATTTCCAGGATTTGAACAGCTACACTGTGCCCTGGTTAGTTTCTGAAGCATTGGATTTCACTTCTTGAAGACATCTTGTGTGTTTTCTTCTATTTTCTTAGGGAAGTGCTGATAGCTCTTCACTTCTGAGGTTCTGGAAACAGTGGGCTGGATGAGTGAAAGCAGACATCTGACAATCAAACTTTTGGGGTCTATTTACCTTGTTGTACAGGGTGAGGATATGGGAAACCAGATAAATGGGATGGACAGGATGCGGGATGAGAAAAAGTGTAGCTACAAGGAAGGACATAATCAGAAAAGGAAGCATCAAATCACCCTTATTTTTCCCCACAAGATGTACCTGCTGGTGGTCTGCGTGACCAACCACAATAACATACCCTATGTTGTCTATGGCTATCAGCATTTCACAAGAACTGAGCATTAACTGTGAAATGCAGAAGTTGAGGCACTGAGTTGAAGAGTGTCACGTAAATTGAAAGTTACTGGCCAAGGAAGAGCCGAGAATAGGACCTGAGTGAGGCCTGCTCAGTACTGCCATACAATGATGACTGGTGATATTTCCTGTTGGTACTGAGATTACAATTGCACACCCTGTAATGATCATCAAGCACAATATGGCTGCAGTGTCAGTGACATCTGTGATAGCAGTTTTGAAAACAGAGAAGAAACCCCATGACTGCTACAACTACTGCTGAACAAGTAGGAGAGATCAAGGACATCATTAGCGTCTCATGTCCTTGCAACAGCAAATAGTTTTTAAGATAGAATTCCCAGATAACGTTAAAACGTACACTACATCCTATGTTATGAGATTGTTCTCCTCCACAGAAACTCAATTGGATTGAGCTTGAGAAGCTTTCGTTCTCATCTCAACTTTTGGCAAGACTAAGCCTATCAACCAGCTCTGTTGTAGCCAAAGTTCCAATACATAAAAGAAGGGTAAAGGAGAATAGCAAACTAGAAACCAGAACAAGCCATCTGATACACATGGTAAAAACATTTCTTCCTGGTTCTTTCAGGTGCACAGCAGAATGGCATTGTAAAGTGCACGTGGGTGCAAGCAAACTCAGCCAACAGTGATCAAAACTACTTCCAAACAGAACAGCATTGGATATACACATGAAAATGTATTTTCAACTTATTTCTGTGAAGAAGGGGCTATTTCAAAAGCACATTTCATGACAGTACTGAGGAAAGAGTATGACTTTTTCAAATCTTAAATCTTGGAAAATTCAGATTTGTATGTGCTAGATCTAGCTCACCTACTGTTAAATCAAAACATTATATAACATGACTTTCTGATCTTTTCCTGTCTGTTCTCTTTTACTTGCTTTTTCTTCTGTGTTCTGTTTGTGAATTTCCTGTGAAATACTTCTTTTTAATCAGCCATTTAAAAATGTTTTCAGTTTTACTTTTCCATGGTTCCTTTTTCAAATATGGGGTTTTAGTATTTCAGCTACAGAGTCTGATGACAGTGGTGGTGGTTGTCACTTTTTGAGCCAGTTAAAAGACTTGACAAAAAAATCAAGAAGCTAAAGAGACTTAAAAGTTGCCTTTTTAATTGACTGTGTATTCACAACTTTGTCCTCTTTGTTTTCTTCTTCAGTCCCCAGATTGAGCTGACTAACTAACCACTGTGTATTGATGTTAACTGTATCAGAAGATTCTGTTTGGAAATAAGAAATTCAGAGGACTCTATAACAACAGCAGTATAACAGAGACCTCTTGTTTGTATTTAAACCTAATGGTCAGCTATTGCTTAATGCCACCGCTTTTTGATGCTGAAGGTCTGATGTCATTTTCCAAGTGACTTATGGAATCAGCAGTGCAGATATGTGAGGGGAGCTGTAATTGGCAGCAGACAGAAAAGATTAGATAAGTGGAACTTTTAGAAAAATAACTCTTCTATATTCTGCTTCTCTTTTGTAGCACTTAAAGTGAGTTGATAAGATGATAAATAGCCGTCATTAATACTATTGCCACCCTTGCTTCTGCTAACTTTTGAGTTGCTGTTATTGTTGTTTTTCAGATTGAGGAAATGGGAGGGTGAATTTGGGAAGTGAAGTTGACAAGCTGACAGGAAGTTAACACTGTGCTGATAAAGACAAGTAAGGTATGTTGGGCTGTCTTAACCACAGATGCTGCTTCTGAAATATGTAGAAACTAAAGTTCAGAAGTTATCTGTTTCTGTACCTATTCACTGTAGTTCATGCCAGGCAGTTTGTGTCAGTAGGTGGATGCCATTTTTAGCAGGAAATTAAGGAAGCCCACCTGGCTTCACTCTGTCCCCATTCTTTCATGACATTACCTTTCTTCATTTCTGGCAACCACAAGAAAGCGCCATATATTACTACAAAGATATTTAGATAGCAATCACATTATTTCTTACATAGGAATACTTAAATTAGCCTTAAGTTAATTAACTAACATTAGTCAAATACTCCTATCAGTATAGGTTCAGCAGCAAAGAATTCAACACAGATTAACTTTCTGAATTTGCTTTCCAGGCAGGCACATAGGTAATCTGTGCCAAGTTCTGTAGCTTCAGTGCTTGCAGTCTACATATTTAAGTATACCTTCATATGATACAGTCATGCCTTGCTGGAAGTGTAGGCATGCCCTATTAGACTATATAGCACCAAGCGGAATGGGCTTCTCTCGTGGTTACAGCCTTTTACTATAACTTTGAAATACTTAATATAGCTGACAAATTTTGTGATTATTTGTGTCTGGAATTTTATGAAAGGAAGTCCAAGTTCCAATGGCATAAAATTAGATGAACACTGAAATTAATTTTTCAATGTGTCAGCAAAGCAATACCACTAACATTAATGATTAGAAACAGCAGGTTGGGACAAAGTTTTGAGGTACATGTATAGAACCAGTGACTGCTGGAAAATAAATAAGCTATTAACTGTAAGACTGTGGCAGTCATTTAATTTCTTGCCATTAGCAATGTACTTTCTAAAGAGAGCTGGCTATAATATTTGTTGCCTTGGAATAGTGAAAATACTTGTGTTCAGGAAGGAAACACTAAATGGACAGTCTTGAAAAACTATCAACCGAAAGCTTAATAGCCACTGAAGGCACATGACTAATAGTCTAAACTAACTGGCTAGGATGACCTTATGAAACTGGAAAGTCTCTTGCTGACTTCTACACTTGACCCAGTTTTCTGAACCGAGTGCTGTGAGATAACAGGGATTTTTGAGAATACCCCCAAGCACTGTTGGGGCTTTCACACTGAATGCTCACAGATACAATGAACTAGAAATACCCATGTGTTATGATAAAGCTTAAGTTGCAAAACCTATCATGTGCCATGAGTTTGTGAGCCAGAACATTTATAAGTTGCTGTTGCAAAGGGAACTAGTTGCAGCTTAACAATATTAGAACTGGTTTTCTTAGATGTGGTAATAATGCACTCATTTTCATGGCCTTTCTTGGATCCATGAGTTACTTGAATCCAAGAGTTAATGAGATTAGTCACAGCAACATTTGCTTAAAAAATATTTTCTAAAAGAAGTTTAAGGGAAAAGACCCTGGATCATCTATGCTCTAAATGTAAAGGCTTAGGATGAGATACTTCTCATATAATCTTAGCCAATTAGAGTATAAAAGTTCATGCTCCCTTTATAGCAGATAGTGTAAAGTAAGTGGGCTGAATTGCCCTCCAGAAGTGTCATTCTTCTCAGACGCCTATTTTGGGATAGGAAGAATTATCCTCTTGAAGTCTCAGAACTTTTTCTCCTAGTACAGAGTGCCTGCACAGCTCGTGACAATGGACACCTAACTTCATTCTGGCTGGACAGGTTCATTAGGACAGATGGATCCCACCCATAGTAAAGTAGTATTTTTTTTGTTACAGTAAGAAATCCTAAGTAGTAGCCACTGTAGGAATTTCAATGTTCTCTCAAAAAAGAGAGAGATCCTATTTCTTAGGGCATGATTTTACTATTTGTTGAAATAGAGGTGTTTTGAGTATGTCTACAGGAAATCTGCAGTGGGAAATGTAAGCCTTTGCATTAGGCATATCGTGTGGAATATAGATGGGAAGGGGTCCAATTTTCCGTTCCCTGTAACTTTCATCCAATTTAAAGGCTGTTCAGTATTCTGTCAGTTCCCTAGAGACTTTTTCCTAAGAGAATGGGCCAGATTATTGGAGAAATTTGTACTTCGACTTCCACCCACTTCTGATCCCAATTTAATAATATATTCCCATTTGTTGACCTGTAACCACTTAGGTGCTTCCATATGGATGGGAGGAATGATGACCACTCTCTGTTCTATTAGTTTCACTGAGCAACTCAGAACCAAACATATAAAGTTAAGTTTTGGTCCCACTTAATGCAGTAACAAAACTGCCATGGATTTTAGTGGTATTAAGATTTCGCCTCTGCTTTACGGCTACTCTGAACTTTCTTTTCTCTGCACTTCCTCCCTGCTGTGGCTTTTTTTGGAGAATAAGAGAAAGTGGCTACCCCTTTGTTTAAGCCAATAAATCTGAATAGGGTTTTGTTGTGACTAGAGTTAAAACACTGCTTGAGGTTACTGCTGTAATGTGTAATAATATGGTGTAACAAAGTACCAGCGTATGGTTATTTACTGTACATGTTTCACATGTGACAGGAATCTAGAGGCAACAGACAGTTGTTCTGACAGGTGATTTGACATCCAACTATTAAAACTGTTGTTCTGGCTTTCCCAGACCACAGAACTTATTGAGCAGATGCTGGTTTACTTGCCATTAATTCACTAAAACTGTGAACACTGTTGGAAACTCACCTGAAGTTTGGAGGACCATTGTCAACTTCAGTTATGCTTCTGTCAGAGTATTTGTGACTGTATCTGACTGGTGGTGGCTTTACTGGGGGAGTTAAATGAGCTGTAAATCCCACTCTCCTTCCCTGCCATTAGCACAGCCCAGTGTGGTGTGCATTCCTCGTTGCCTGATGGGACACTATCACGTGGTTGTATGAAGCATATCAGTAAGTGAAGCATGTGTATCCAGTGCCGGTTATGACTGAAAACTAAAATGATTGATGGAGACTTTGGGGTTGGAGCATGTGGGCAAAGGTGGGGGAGAAGGGAAACCAAAACCCAGTTCTTATGTGGTTTAGGCATTTAATAGTGTTTTCATTATAAACAGGAAAAGGTGAAGAATTAATTATGCAAAATGAAGCCCTATGTTTGGAAGCTGTGCTCTGCAGGCAGAGCTCTGTTGACTTAACCAGATGAAATTCCTGCAGAAAGCCTTCTCCTTTGCCAGTTGAGTAAGTCTAATAGCCTTTCAGGCTAAAACAAACTTTTAAGGATTTGTAACAACAACTTACTGTGATACTACAGAGACAACAACGTGTCCATAAGTTGAAACTAGTCATCTGACAGTGCCCACTTGTCTGACCTACTTTCTGCTTGTGCTCTGTAAGGAGCCACAAGAAGCAAATTGGGGGATGACAGAAAAAAGGGGCAGTTGGAGGGGCAGGCAAGGAGGCAGAATGTTAAGTAGCTTGCATACACATTGTATCTCATCTTGTATAACAGAAAGAAAATGAGTGAGGGGAATGATGAAAGAATACTAGTGTCTGATGAAACATAAGCCCAGAAGAGTGTTTCCTTTCTCTTGGCTATCACCAGTGGCTGATGTGGGGGTGGCTATCTAAAGAGTCATTGTAAGAATCTCGCTGCTTTTTATCTTCCTAAGGTGGATTGAAAAAATAGTCTGTGTTATGAGAAAAGCTTCTTTCTCAAGTGTTCATTTTCTCCTTGCCAAATGTTGCTAACCCAGAAACCCAGATGGCAGAATGTGTGTCAGCATGTCAGTCATCCCAGTCAACAGTCTAGTTCACAAGGTGGGTTTTGTTTATCTGCCAGACAATGAGATGGAGCCACTAAAGCATACTTTGCCACACTGCTCTATGCAGCTAAGCATTGCCTTTTTGGCCTGATTGAACCTGTAGTTGAAGGTTGAGCCTACGTAGTGTGAGCTACTCAGCCACATTCTACACATAGCAGCCGTAACAAAATCATACTGGATATTGATCTGGAACATTTGGGTTATAAAATGTGCTGAGTGGATAAAAGTAAGTGCATTCTTGAAATCCCTGCTCTTTCTTACTAAGGCAGAATATCTGTTTTGCTCACAAGCTGAAAGCTAAAAGAAAGCACTGGACTCTTTCTTTTTCTATTGAATTGAAAACTCAAGCCACTTTTTTCTTAATAATTAAGGTTTTTTCCTGTTCTTTGCAATTACTTGTGGCAAATATCCATGGCTACTTGTTAACCTGCTGCAAAAACTATTAAAAGTCTTACTGAGGCTAGGAAATTTACTATTAATACTAAAGCAGCCCAGTTTGTAGCTCTGCCAACACAATGCACATCCTGATCTGCCCTGGCTTTTGACATTCAGGAAAATGATTAACTTGTAAACTTGTATGGTTTTCCTCATGAATGAGTTCTGCAAGAGATACATGTGTAATTACAGCTTCAATGCGTAGACAAGGCAAATATGTGAACGTTCAAAAGCACCATTATGTTCTCCAAAATATTTACAGGTCAGGTAAATAAAGTTATGAAAAACGTAGATTCCAACAGACCTACGTGTGAAGGGAGCCCTTGAAGTCAGTAAGAGCTGTGCGCTTGGATCTGGCGCAGTACATAGCACTTAGTTATGAAATAATTGGGCAATAAGACACAGTGACCATGTGAACACAGTAATTAATACACTCAGCAGTGTTTATGTGATGACTGGCCTCTTGCCATAAATCAAAACAAGAGCTGTGCCAGTCAGCTAAGGAGCAGAAGTTCTAGAGTAGGGAGCAGGAATAGCTCATGGTCTCTCTGGATTTCCAAAGGGGAAAAGGTGTTTCCACACTGGGAGAACATGAGCACCACTCAGCTTCCCTTCCCCTGAGGGTTGCTGTGCACTGCCCTGTTTCCAGCATCATTTCCTTTTCCTTCCTCACCTACTCAATGGACACACTAACTGTTGGGGAACATGGAGGCACTGCCGTTCTCTGCAGCAGTTCCTAAACTAATATAAAGCCTTGCTTATTGTAAGTCAAGTTTTACTGGACTCTTGTGGTTTTGCCCGGATTGACCAACCAGAACTACAGATGGCTCCTCCCACCCCCCTCTAAGGAAAAGAGAGGAGAGGAAGAGGGAAAAAAAAAAATTATGAGTTTAGAAAAAAACTAAACTACTTTAATGAAAATATAAATAAATAATGAAATAATAAATAATAATAAGAAAACAAAAAAAAAGGGGAAAAAAAAGGTATACAGTATATACGAAACTGTATCAAGCTCCCTGGATGATCATCACTACACCAGCACGCACAAGGGAAAGTCCCAGGCTGGACTTGGTGATGGACAGGAGCTGAATTCCAGATCTGGAGTCAGGAGTGCTCGGATCGGGATCAAAGGCAGACGAACAGACAGGGTCCTCCTCGGACGTTGGCCATTGAAGGAAGAGAGTTGACCCTTTGATCCCTCAGCTTTTATACTGAGCATGATGCAGAAGGGATGGAATACCCTGTTGGTCAGTTTTGGGTCACCTGTCCTGTCCACTCCTCCCTACAAGTGTGACCCCTTACGCTTTTCTGCTTCCGATTCTCCAATGGGGCAAATAACAAATTTGCCTGACCTTGGTTGTTATAGCAATAAGTATAAGCAAGGGCCTGTCTGCATACCATTCCTTGGTATATAATCAGGTCCTATCACTGTAAGACTAAACAGTTTCTGAACAATATGCTGTTAATTTCAGAGTTTAGTTCGTTAGAAAAGGCCCAGCTGAAAAAGTGAAATTACTGAACAGAAAATTAGTTCTGTTTTACCTCAAACCAGGACACTGGACATTTTTTCTTTAAAGCATTCTCTTGCTTTGGTATTTGCACTGCTATTGCATCTTAACTATATGAGGGATGGTAACCATAGCTTTGCTAGTTTTTGCAGCTTTGCCAGTGAAGTACGTGATAATATGGCAGCTTTCTTTAAAAATGTGAACTTGAGTCTAGGCTAGAGAAAGCCTAAAGAGGGAAGAAAGGGCAAGTGGGGAGAGATAGAGAATTTCACCTTCTAGAACATCTAAAAGCTGAGATAGTCTGAGGCCATTAGCATTTAACATTGTTTATAGGGCCTACCTATAATTAGTTGTTGCTTTTATTCTATCCTACAGCTGACATACTGTAAACAGGACTGATGGGCTAATTATCAGTCTCAGAAGCCAGAGAATGTCTGTGGGGTCAAACTCTTTCTCTAGTGACTAGAAGTTCTCCAGGGCTGGGAGCACAGCATGGTTGAAACATTTGAGAACAGGTCACATCATATTCTATGTTGTAGCTTTTCTATGGGTCAAGATAAGCTGCATTTGTTAGGTGGCATCTCTTTGTTTTCTTTTTCAGTTCAGGTTAGGCTGATGTCAAACATAGACTAATGTTTTACATACTAGTTGCACTTTTTGAAATGGCTAATGCTACCTTACACAGCTAATTGTAATACTAGCACTTTTGCTTCTGCAGTGAGAAAGAAGGCAGAGCCAGGCAGAGAACTAAGAGGTTGATTCTACTTCTTTTGCATCTAGCAGTTAAATGTCTTTGCACAGCAGACACTTTACATCCTTTTTCATAATGTTAACTCTGCACCGCACACGTTGAATCTCTCTCATAAGTGACTGGAGAAATGTCTCCAAGGCTGTCCTATTGATGCTTGAGTTAACAAACTGTAAAGGTCTGATCCTGCGTCTTTGCTTTTCTTAACTAGAATCATGGCAATATATATCCACATTTTGCTGGTTTATATGATAAATGAAGTCTAAGCAACAGATGGATTAGTTTTGTAGCAATCTTATGGCCCTGAACTTTTTTTCATTTCTCTTCATTTTATTATGCCTTGAGTTCGTCCTAGTGCCTCTAGGTCGGTCACTTAGAGACAACCTTTGTGGTGGTAATCGGAAGGCTTTATAGGCAGGAGTGGAAGAGTGGGAGCCAGGCTATGAAATTTCTGGGCATTGGTCTTTCCATTAACTGGTCATGTGTGAGAAACACTTGGCAAAATCACAACAGGGAGAGCTCATAGCCTGTTTTCACCTATCCTTTTTCTCCTTTCTTATGTTGGATCAAATGAGGAAGATCCAATCTCTGAGCCTGCCCTGCTTTTCTCTTAATGAGAGGAAAGCAATCAACACTAGCTAACTAAAGGAATTGTGTTTTGTTATTTGTTTTAATCCGGGCTCGTGGATTAGTCTAACTCGAGCCACAAAAGAAACCAAAGATACACTGCCTGATATAAAATGACCAATATTGACTTCTGTACATATCAGATCTATACAGATATTTCTCTGCTTGGTGATTCATAGAAATGCTACTCTACAGCACAGAGGTTTCAAACAATACCCCAAATGTGTTAACCAAGCTCAACAACAGCTCGCTAGCTAAACCTGCTGAAGTCTTGTGCTAATCAGCAGGGGTTGGCTGCTAACATGTCATTTGCACTATTTCTTAGCAAAGGTACTGAAGGTCATCATTTTGAGCAAACCTTAGTGTTGGAAGACAGACAAAATAATCCTAAGAGCTGGCCTTGGTAAACTAAGATGGGCATCCAGAAAGGCCTTTTTATAAGGTCCATCTAATGTGTATGGACTCTCTGTCATTAGTGGGATATTCAGGATGAACATTTTGATAAGGGTCTGGAAGAAATTTGTCTACAATGGACTCTTTTTTTTTAAAGTGTATCTTTAGGTCCACAGGGAACCCAGCTGTTTATACTAGTGTCCAGAAACTGCTGCCAAAGTTTTGTTGGTCTAATCTAAGAAAAAGGAGCATTAGGTCAAATGCTCGTGTTACAGCACTGTAGAAAAAATATTTATGAAGGCCTTATCCGGGAGGTTTAATCCACAGTTGTTTTTGGTTTTGTTTTGTTTTGTTTTTTAAATAAAACTTAAAGTAATTCAAAACTTTTCTATAAATATTGTAAAAAATATAGTATATAATTTTTTAAAAAATTACTTCTTTACAGGATAGGAGAATATCTAGGCATGTGATGAGGTTTAACTTCAGAATCTCATACTTTATGATGATCTCGATTCAGGAACTGTTTCTCAGCCACAGGGAACACTTGCTGACTGTAGGACAACCGAATGACATAGACGGTCCCTCCAAACTTGAGTCCTGTTGCAGCAGATGCAGTCTTGTGCATCTTGACAGTGAGTGAGTGGCTGAATCAGTTGAAATGATTCGCTGTATAAATTCTTGCATTTAAACACTCTTTCACCATATAAATTCTATACTGGCTTTTATGTCAATAAGTTAAGCCATATGATGATTTAGCCTTGTACCCTGCTAGTAGATCCTAAAAAAGGCTTAAAGCACAGATACTTTATCACTTCACAAGTAGCAGTGCTATGATTAAACTGGTTGACTGCAATGTTGGTGGCTGGGGAAGGAGCAGCAAAAAGCCTGTCAGTAAACAAACTTTATTAATAGAAATCTTATCACAAATTTCAACATACAAAAGCAAATGTGACATTAAAATGCATGTGTTAATTCACATGGATTAATTAAAACTTTTTATGGTTCAAACAGTATCAAATTTGGAGGAACAGCAACAAGCAATAACTCTGTTTAGCTGTCATTTCCAACTATATAATGCATATTTCTGAAACAAAATTAGTTCCATGGTTGCTGCACAGACTGACTCTGGTGCATGAATGACATGTTCAAGCACCTGCACTATGCAGAAGTATCTCCTTGGATCATGATGATCTTAGCTTTATAGGTCTCTTCTGCATGTGCAGTGCTCCCAGTGGCATCACTGGCAGTTCCACATGTGCAGGAGAAGGATGGAGTGGTTGGGCAGAGGACTAATGTGAGATATAACAGACCTGCTCCAGGTTTCCTTCTTTGATTCTGAGTGGTCATTTAGCCACTGAACCTTCACTGACTGGTGTCAATGTGGATTATGTCACTGACTGAAGCAGAGTAGGAGGTCTCCGTGTTTGTGCCTATGCTGTGTCCAAGCGACTGGACTACTGAAAAACCTAATGCCGGTTTGATCCCTCACCTGTTTCTATGAAGCCATGTTGTTACTCACTAGATACCTTTTGATAAGTGTGTGTGGGTCTCCCAGGCTGTCTAAAACTCCTGTCGTCTGTTTTTGCAATGTGTGATGTCTGAATTCTCTTAAGAGGTGCTTAGCAGCTGTCTTGCAAGAAGGGCTGATGGGATAAATGTTGATGGCCAGCTAAGTGCAGCGTGGTTACCCTGCCCATATGGTCTGTGCAGCTGTACACTTGGACCCATGTGAAGGGGAATGTAGGTCTGAGTTTTCTTTCCTCAGCCTTCCCTATATCTACCTCATGTATGTGACTGAATTTGAAAGTTAAACCAAAGCACAGTTTTGTGTAGGTGTAATGCCTGTACTTCAATTCCCCATCTCCAAAAATGGATGAAATAGGACACTGCTGCTATGTCACTCTTAATGACAGTACCACTGCATATTAAAATGAAAGGCTGAAGTACTTGAGTACTACAGTGACTGGGGTCATAAAAGCGTCATACATGATTATGTTGTAGTTATGATTCTTGTTTCTATAGCAACATTCAGCCAAGAATCTCAAGGCTCTTTACAAGTATTCATGAGTTAAACCTGTGAGGTAAGGGATGGTGATTATTCTTGTTTACAAATAAGGAAATGCAGAGGTTAAACTACTTGATCAAGGTCACACAACAAATCTGTAGCCAAGCCAAGAATAAAAGCTGACTCTGTCGTCTGTGCTTCAGTCACCAGGCTGATATTCCCTGTTGGAAGGCCTGCGCAGGGCTGAGAGGAAAGCCTTGTACAAAGTCTACAGATTTGTTCATTCAAAATGTACATTCCAGCTCAGATTGCCTCACTGAAGTGACCTTATATTTTTATCTCTTTGTCTGTCTAAACTTTGCCCTTGTGAAAACATCATTATATCCAGTCAAAGCAGGAGTAACATGATTTATGATTTTGACAAGAGTTTTGCAAATCTCTGACAAAACAAAACTGAAGCCTGTGCTAAAAACGTGTAACAATCTTTGCATGTATGATTGCTAATCCTTCAATGGCAATTAGATAAATGGATCCCGTACATGCTCGGTTCATTTCAGTGGCTACCTAGACCAAAGAAAACAAATGTATTTACATGAAGAACAACTATCAAATTTGTCTGGAGTTACCACAGAGATATTGCATTATATGATGAATAAATGGAGTTTGTTGATAGACAGCAACAAAAAAAAAGCACAGTCTCCTGGGTTTCTTTTTAAACCACAGGAAGGGAAAAACTCTGAAATCTTAAACCTTTCTGGTATCCAGCCTCTCCTCCTTCCTCTGTACATAGTGCTTGCCAGTGCAAGAATATTGTAAATGGAGGTATTAGAGGATAACAACAGCCATGCCTTTTTAACTCCATCATCCCACTGGATGCTGTTTGTAGAATGAAAGAGTGGAAAATAGCGAGTATGCTCTTAGGGATGTTCTATTCTAGTCCAGCCTAAATAGTATAAAATACTTTCATGCTTTCTGATCTGTTAGGCACAGAGATGTCTGACCTAAGGTGTGCTTCTTTTCTTTCTTCTAGATACCATGCCTTACAGTTATTATGTGGATATTGGTCTGCTTGTTAGCTATAGCCTTGTGGTCAGGCCCTTTTTTTGTCTGGGTGGCTGTGGCTGAGACTTTTACACAGCTTGGAGGAATGGTTTGCTGTTGTTTTCTCAAGAAAACCTGGGTACTATGGCTGTATTGCAGTTCTGCCGAGGAACAAGTCAGCTGGGTGAATGGCAGTAATTTAGTGAGGAAAAGTCTTGTGAGAGCTGAGGATCATGTTTAGCAATGCTTGCAAGTCTGACTAAAAAGTTCACAGATGCGCTCAGCAGAAAGGAGACTTATTGGACTGGTCTTATTGCTTAAAGGGGCCAAAACAGGGATGGAATAAGGACAGGAATGGGGACAATCAGCACTGTCCTCCTGAAAGATAAAGCAGTCCTTGGAAGCACCAGTTTGAATCAATATCCAATAATTTTCTCAGCTTCTCAGAAATCCTGCATACATGAGCATTAAAATCAGTGAAACACTGAAAGGATAAAGTGTAAGTGTCACATAAGGTCTGGTAATCAATCTGCATTTTGATCACAGTGTTGAGTGACAGCTGCACCTCTGCTGCCAACTCTGCCCTCTGAGCTAGGCGATCAGAGACGGGGAAGACTGGAGATCTTCCTCTGTCTCAGTGTGCAGTGCTACTTCTCAAATTTTTCAGTTTATGTCTCAAACTTTTTACTAGGCTTTTTCTGATTTTTTTGTAGCAGTCAGACTTGCTTGAGGATTTGTATGTAGCCAAACCACTCAGTATTACCAGCCCTTGGCTTTCATTACAAAGGATCACTTGAATGTATGGAGTCTCTGGTAGATAGGTACTGGGCCAGACTTGTCAGCCGATTTAGACTAGCTGTGGATCCAGGTATACATACATCTGCTTACATTTTACAGGTCAGAGAAAAATCAAATGGGAGAAATGTAGCAATAGAACCTAGATGAAACTTTGACTCTCTGCTTGCCAGTCTCAGGCTCATGCTATTAGTTTTTCTTTTCAAAAACTATATCCACATTAATCTCGCATAGATATTTACAGTTGTGGCAATAAACATTTAAATGGGAATACTTCAAAGAAATTAAATTACTGGCTTTGTATTAAAAAGATCTAGTGATCTTTTAGTGCATTGTGATTTTTGGGAGAAGATGGCTTCTTCTCTGTATATCTGGTTTTGTTCTGCTTTCACAGATTGGAGATAAAGCAACCCACTGTAATGAGATTTGTAGGGAAGCCTACCCTCTAGGTCTTTTGCCTGCTGTTCTGCTGCTTATGAAGGAAGAAAATTCTGTTTGCCACTGCATCAGCATGTTGCAGCTTGGTGGAAGATGGGCAGTTTAGGACGTGCTGAGTGGAGGCACTTGGTTCTGCTGAACCCACTGGGTCCATGATTCTCAGGATAATTGGTTTCACTCCCTCGGAAATGCAAGTATCCCTTGTTCCCCAGACTAACCTGAAATTTCTCCTAACATTGGGCAAGGCTTATTGATGAGGTAAAATGCACTAAAGAAACTTTTTGCTGCATTTGGAAACAGATGAATAATTGTCACAGACAGGACTCCAGTAGTTAACTACGTGTCGGTGCAAACTTATGATCTTCTTTGTCTAGCCAGCCCCCAGGACTGGTAAATCTAGTGGAGAGAAAAGTTTCACAGAATGTACAGCTGGAGTCCTGATGGCCGGTCTTTGAGGCGTTTTCCTAAATGTCAGTTGAGTGGTCACCCAAACAACTGTATTGTTCCTGAAGCTTCCTCTTCTGAACTTTTGTAGTCACAGAAGATCCTATCAGGTAAATGCAGTCCTCCTATTTTTCTGCAGCATTGATGATCAAACAAATTATGGTATTAAACTTATCTTACTACTTATGAAATTCAGTCTATCGCTATATAACTTTCTGATAGTTGAAAGTGCTTTTCTGAAATGCATGGCTGAAGCTAAGTAGCTCTTAAACAAGTATATGAGACAGCTTATTGATAAATTAGATCCTTTCTTGCTCTTCAGATTTGCCTTATTCTGGAATGATTTGTGAGATAAACTCTGAATTGTCATAGCAGCTTTAGTGCAAATCTTTTGTATCTGTAGAGGGTAGTTGTGAAACTTTATTAATGACAATATAGAATGCAAGCTTATCTCTATCTTATGTAGAGACTAAACCTGAAGAGTAAGAAGATGAACATGAGAATGTTCGGTAAGAATGTAAGAAGAAAAGAAGATGAACAATCCACAGCTGTCCATCACACATAGTTATTTTTCTTGTTGTGGTAGAGCAGTGGACTAACAGAGCCTTGATAAAAGCTGAATGCACCAGATTCTCATCTTTCATGCCTGGTAACACCTCCACGCACGGTCTTACTTAAATGAACCTAATAGACGTGTCTGAAGCAAAATACTGCTCAGACAACATGTGACCTTTAGAGAGGAACTAACTGAAGAAATTCTACACTCAGGCTGTCACTCAGTTGTTGACACAACTGTTTGGGGATTGTGAACTGGATCAGGGAACCAGATAAGGTTAAAAATAATGCAAACAAAAAGAAGGCAGGAGAAGGTACCAGCTTAATTCTGTGGAAGGGAGGGCGTTCTACATGTCTTCCCTGAGCTGAGCTGTGCTTTGCACTGGACTGGCTCTCTCCCCTTCCCGAACAACAACTTCAATATTTGTCAGACCCTTCTGTGAGCTGATTTTGCTCACTAAATAGAGCAGCAGAAAACTATCCAACCCTGTTTTTTTACTCTGCCATTTTAGCACATTGAATTAGCTCAAAGGAGAGTCAGGTGAGTACCAGAGCTAGTAGGAGATAAATCGCAGAAGCATGACCTCCTGCTCATAGTTTCAGGGAGCTATTAGTTTAGCTTAGTGCACCTCTGGAAACCCTGTGCAAATAATTGCGTCATTGCATGTGGGTTAGGAGAGAGCGCCAGTGCTGAGCAAAACAAGTGACTGGCAGAGAGGGTGGAGAAGAATTCCACTGCCAAAATCCCCTGTGTCATGAAACTGAGGTGTCAGCATGAGAGAGAAGGGCAGCCCTTGTCTTTTTGTAGGAGAGTGTAAAAATCAGGAGATTAAAGGGTATGGAGAAGACTTAGTGCTTAGGATCTGAAGTGCTGTATTTGAAACTAGCTGTAGGACTTTGAAAGAAATGGAGAGCTGAGTATGAAATAACAAATGGAGATTGTAAAGTAAATGGAGATTTTTCCCCTTTAAAAACAAAGATAATCTCTGGAAAGATAAAATTTAGATTCACTTATAGAGTGATTCTCCGATTTATCATTGCCTAGAAAATAATTCATTTCTGATTTCAATAGCAAATGCCAGATAACATCACAGGCTGGTGGCCAGACAGCCCTCGCTGGATTTCGACTATGCACATTCTGCATGTAGATCTTGTCCTTCGAGCTCTGATGATCTGTCTTCGCCCCCTAGGGACCATCACCAATGGACCAGCTGCATTATTTAAATTTGTAGTACTTCAGCAAACTTAATTTCTTTCCCATTATAGCAATGGCTGTTTAATTAGGGGAAGGGAGCCGCTGAACTGAATTAGGAGTGTGCAGATGTAACTAGGAATTTTTCAGTCCAGATTGTCAGTAAGATGAAAGCATTAAACTCTGAGGTTAAAAAACACCGAACAAATAACTAGAATGCCATGGCTAGCTTAGGTCTGCTCAATGCTGCTCAAAGTGAACATGTAGCTTTAATCTGGTTCTCAAGGACAGAAGCTAAATAAGATCGCTACCAACTCTGACATTGCCACAGCCTGTTTATGAACAGTATTTGTATCCGTGATTTCATGAAGAAGCTGAAGACTGGACATGTGTATAGGAGACATTAAACTTGTTTTGCAGATAAAGGATGCATTCCTCAGTTAGCTATGTTTACCATAGTATTAATTTCTGATTATTTGCAATGCACATTAAAGACAAATGTTGAAATGTGACCAGCCACAGTTTGCATAAAAGTACATTGATACACAGAAATTCCCCATGAGGATATGATTTGACAGGGATGTTGATGGAAACACAGCTTTGTGGGAGTGCTCAGCCTTGGTGGTGGTGCCAAAACCCCTGCCAGAGTGAGGTATTAGTCCTAATGCAGATCAGCTCTTTGATCCGCTGCTCAGTGTAACCCCACAAAGAGTTTCACTGGCACAAGAGAAGAGGGGCAGGAGGGAACAGCTGCATTTGCTCAGTTGTGCCACTGAAGCTCTTTTGTCATTAGCCTGCAGCAGGAGAACTAGAAAAGTAACTTCATTGTCCACCTTCAGCTCTGATCTAGCTACTCACTCCTGTTCTTGTGCTGCCGTTTACTTTTTTTTTTCAATTGTGCTGTTGGATTCTATGTGATGTTGACTGTAAATGGATTAGTGAAAAGATTCAGGTTGAAAAGCCATTCTCATTCCTTATTTTAAGTCCTGACAGTTCAATTGATAATGTATTAAACAACATCCTACAAAGGTAGTTGCACAGCACAAACAGGAAGAAAAACAGTTGGCCAAGTGTAAAGGACATCATAAAACTCTTTCATTGGTTTAGTTGTGGCTGAAAATGTGAATAGAATTACTCTTTAAATGAAAGGTGCAGTTTAAAGTGGACTTAGTTTATTAAAACAGTACAGTTTTGTGGGAAGGCCAATCCTGCATTTTACATCTTCCTCTGTGAGGTGGGTTTGAATCACTCAGTGATGCTCATGGAGAGGCTTGCACCAGTTTGCTTATGTGTGTTTGAAACTAGTGCTCTAGACATACCGATTGTTCAAATTCTTTTCTCCTTGCTTAGTTAAAAGCATTGATCATCTTGCTCCTAATTGCCCTATTGTAGCCCTGAAGAGGATGCTGCTGTATGATCACAGAATCACGGAATCACAAAATGATAGGGGTTGGAAAGGATCTCTGGAGATCATCTAGTCCAACCCCCCTGCCAGAGCAGATTCACCTAGAGCAGGTTGCACAGGAACACATCCAGGTGGGTTTTGAATATCTACAGAGACAGAGACTCCACCACCTCCCTGGGCAGCCTGTTCCAGTGCTCTGCCACCCTCAAAGTAAAGAAGTTCCTCCTCATGTTTGGATGGAACTTCCTATGTTCAAGTTTGTGCCCGTTACCTCTGATTCCCTTATTGTTGATTGGGTTCTCTTTTCCTTTGAATTGCTAGAACTCTGATAGGGTGCATAATGTTCATTAATTAGATACAGGAAGAAGCAGCTGTGATGGTGTGATTTTAATTGTTACCTAAGATCTGAATACAAGGCAAAGTCAGGGTGACACATCCTTGGAAAGATTCCTAGTGAAAACTGTCCTGGAGTGAGCATATCCAGTGCACAAAATTACCCAGGGCAAAGCTTGGCAGTTACTGCAAACTGAGAAGAGGCAGCTTGGAAGAACAAATTGAACTTTGCTGTAGGAAGGAAGTCATGCCAGTGCGTTCTGTGAGAGACTGAGAACATGATGAGAGTGAGGACACCCTCAGAGATGCCCTCCTCAGTGACGCTTGAATGGGTCACTGAGGACAGAAGAATGTAAGAAGTCATGATTAATACTTGGTGTCTGTGACACGTCTTGCAGCAATAGAACATTCAAATCCTTTGCAGTGCCCTCATTGTTAATTATAGCTCCTTTCAATCATTAACGTCGGGTGGATCACAGAGTCCACATCTCCTTGCAATTTCAAGATATCTTCTTTACCTCAGGTTTTTTTTTCCCATCTAGTCTAATTTTAAAACTCCCAGTTAACATGACAGCTGGTAGCAACAGCATGCCAATTATTGAACTTCCTGTAGTGTGAGAGGAAAAACCTACACCTTTTTTTGAGAGGATTTGAAACTTTGTGTGCTGAGTATGGATGGGTGCAGCCTCTCCATTTCCTGCCTAATAATTGCTCCAATCTTGTACTTTTGTATAATGATTTAAATATAAATCCCTAGGGCAGCTGAAGAAGTGGTCTAGATGCATTCTTTCTCATAAAGCAGGTAAGAATGCAGCCTCAAATTTAAAGTGATGGTATTTTTCTTAGAACTCACTGTTGTTTATTAGGCACTGAAAAGGCTTTTCTCCTAGGTCATAATACACTGGGTTAACTTTAGCAAGGAACGAAAGCAGATGTTAAATAATGCTGACATTACTTTCCCATAGCTTGAGCACATGGGCTGCATTTTTGCAAGGGATAGCACCAAGGGATAGCACCCAGACCCCCAGCACTCTAGACATTATGATGCAAAGCAATCCAAACTCCTTGACAGCAAAGCTGGAGGGTTTTCCCATAAACTTCTTTTTCCCAAAGAAGAAGACAAACAATTTCAAGTTTATGAGTACTCCGGCACTATTTCATGCTATAATTTCATGGATTGCTATGCTTGTATTATATTTTTATGTAAGTGAAGAAGCTATATAAAGCCTGGTTAGTAAAAATTTGCTAAAAATTTCACTGAACAATCCCAAACACGTTATCAGCTTTTAATAAAAGCATAGTACATACCATTTCCTAATAGTATATTCATTCTTTACAAGTACTTCTTTTGGGATAGATGTGAAGAAATAATACATACTTGGTGTTTTTTTTCCTACTAAGTCAGATATTATGTTGGAGTGAAAAGCTAGGCAGCTGTTTACGTTTTTCTGGGTGCTAAGGTAGGCTGTGGTGATCTTGTGTATGGGCTGTTGGCTTATCGGCTGGTAGTATTATGTTAGAGAGCTGGAAAGATGTGATAGTATGACTGTAATTTTACCTAACTGTAAAAATTCTAAGTTTTTGAAAAGTGAACATTAATTTGAAATGTTCTGTCTTCTGAAGAGGTGTGATTTTTTTTTTTAAAGTATATTGTAAAATAGTAATATGTTGCATCTGCTTTTATTGGTGGTTATTTGGTGGAGGGGTGGGAGGTTCACAGGACAGAAGTTCAACTACAGAAGTACTTGGGATTTATGTTTTCGTAGCAGTTGCAAGGGTTTTATTTTGCATTGACCAAGTACAAGTTCACGTTGACAATACATCATTATTTTTGCAGCTGCTCCCCTTTGTGTTAACAAACCAAGGTACTTCTTTGACCATCATATTGCTTGGATTATTTTGTGCCTTATCCCAAATGTAATATCTAATGGATTTGGAAAATTACAGCTCTGGGAGATATTTAAATATGAAACCTCTTCAAGCATTTAGCTGTCAGACTGTCCATTTGCCTATTGGAAAGTCAACAATGGCCACCACAGGACTGTATTAAAATAATCAAAATCTCCTCTTTAGACATAATGAGTCACATAAACAAACAGATTATGTATCTTGCAAAATATGTCATTAGTGTTTATTCTTAACATGGTTCTTAGATATTGAAAACACTGAACATATTGTCTGTTGTGCATAAACATTTGTGCAATTAGTACTGCAAACAAGCACAAGCAATGTTCTTAACAAGGACTATGCAATTATTTCCACAGCATCCCATGAAAACCTACCTGAATTAGCTTAGCATACTAAAACAGCATATTTTTTTTCCAATACAAGAGATCCTCTGTGTTATTTGAAAGACCAGCTCATATGAATTTGGCAGCCTGAACTGGAACCCATGTGTCATAATGCCAGTGGGCCGGGACTGTTCTGGAGTCTTACTGAAGGCATCCTTTCTTGATTTTTTTTGCTGTGAAAATCTGCACTGAAGTTGCTGTGCTTAAGTGAAGGATACAGATGAAGGACAGTGGCCTCACCATTAGTCTTGCTCACTTTTAGTCTGTGGGCCTGTCTCTGGCTAAGGTGTTTGGTTCTGGTAAGGAATCAGAAACAGGAAACCAGGCACAAGCTTCTGCAGGTCTGCCGAAAGGTGGTAATTGCAGATGTGCCCATTTGTATCAACAAACACAAGGTAATTGACTAATTTTAGCAGGCAGTGAATCATGTTGTTTTACCAAAGGCTAAGAGTGTATTGGTTTTGTGGCTTAGCTGATAAACTCTTAAGTTGACTGATGTGTTCGGGCCTTAATTAATCTCTTTCCAGTTATACTGGATTGCTTATCACAAGATCACAATGTGAAAGAAAATCTCCCCAACCCACTCACTGCGAGGCACTGAATAGCTCCCCTCTCACCCCAGCCTCACCAAACTCATCGGAAACAATGTTCCCACAAACCCCATGTATCACTAGTGAGACCAAACTGTGTCAGAACAAATGCAAAACACACAAATTTCTACAGCAACCACAGTAAATGCTCCCTTCTTAAAGCAGAAGCATCACTTGTCTTTCATCTCTCAGCACTCTGTCCTATCATCACTCCTCTGGCTATATTTCCCATCTAATCTGCTTGTTTCCATTACTCTTTCCTCTGATATTATCAAATAGATTAACGCAACTGAGAAAAATTTAGAGAGACTGTCTCCAAAATGTAGTTAGCTTAAGTTTGCTACTTCTGTTTTGGACCTGTAGAGAGATTTGTGTCCCTGAAAACTTGTCTGCTTTCCTTGAGAGCAGCACTTTTAGTCTAATGAAAGATCTTTTCTCTCCTAAAGGGTGGGTGTCAAGAAGATGGGGCCAGTCTTTTTTCAGTGGTGCCCAGTGACAGGACAAGGTGTAATTGGCACAAACGTGAACAT
>KZ505683.1:475006-485046 GCA_002844005.1 Limosa lapponica baueri | reverse complement strand
GGTGGACCTTCGTCTAGCAGGGGGGTTGGACTAGGTGATCTCCAGAGGTCCCTTCCAACCCCATATCATTCTGTGATTCTATGATTCCTTAATTTGCTTGCTTTGGATTAAGGAAAATAAGGAAAATAGTTACAGCTTTATTTTTAGCCTCTATCAGTTGAGTGAGCCCCACAACAGTTGTATCGGTATAACTGATGGGACATTAGCTGTGGTGCGGAAACAGCATTTGGTAGCTGGGAGGAAGGATGGGAACTTCTTAAGGCAGCTGCTCTGTCTCATTTCGCTATATCTCTCAGTATTAACTGGGGAGCTTTGTGGCACACCTAATGCCTTTAAATACAAGTGCTCTAGTTTAATAGCTAGACTATGTAAATGTCAATACCCCAATTCGTTTGCCTAATGAGACATTAATATTAAGAAAGTTCAAATACTTTGGTAGGTAGTACCATGACACTCCAGAATTTTGAATGCTTCAAGAAAAATTATTATGTTCTGAGTGGTAGTGTGAACATCAACCTGATAACTATTTTTTGTGAATAGCAAAACTGCCCAAAAATGCAGTTTTATGAGGAGTGAAACTAAAAATTTTAAGGTCATATACTCAAAGATTTTTCCATTTAAAAAAATAAAAAAAAAATGGAAAGGAAGCATATTTAATTTTGTAACTCTAAAAGCTTAAAATTTGTTTTTTGAAATGGCATTTTCATTTGAAAATTGTCCTCTTTTTTTTATGATTTTAATAGAAAGTCTGTCAACGTGGAGATAAAGTGAAATACTGTTTTTTCGCAGAAGTAAAATGTTCTGAGTGAACTTGAAAGGAATTTTTTGTTTATTTAATATCATCCACAACTTGGCCAAATCTATAAACACAAGGTATACAAATACGAAACTGCTCATAGGTGTCTGCAATTTAAAATTCAATATATTGAAATATTGTGTATTGAAGTTTTTTTGGCCTTTAAATAGTTGTACTGTATATATATATGCAGAGCCATGTTTTGCACTTATAGCAATTTTGAGCAGCAAAACTGTTAGAGAAGCAGACAGAAGGTGCTTTTCCTTTGAGTGAATAGCAAATGACAATTTTACTTTTGATCTAAACAATAGGTTTCTTGTGATAGGGATGCTATTTATTCTTTTTATACCTTAGACTAGACCTTTGGGAAATTTATACTCTGTAGGACTTCTTGACAAAACTGAGGGCCACTATTAATTGATTCAAGCAGTGTCAGTTATTCTAGTATATTTATTGCATTTCTTTAATATTCCCCTAGATTCATCTGTGTAGCCCACATCTAAGATGAGTAGCTGGTTTGGTCTTTCTGGCTGCACTGTTGTCATCCCCTTCATAGAGCTGAGGTTTTTTTTAATGATATGAACATCAGTTCATGCTGAAACAGTAGCTTTTCTAACTGGTTTCACACCATTGTGTCTGTTGAGATCAGTCCTTTTGATAGTGGTTTTCTGTGCAGTCAGTATGGACAAGAATGGAAGGGACCCTCTGGAGAATATTATCATCCCCATCGTGTACTCAGGAGAACTGAAACCTGGGCAGACTATGACTTCTTGAAGTCACCCAGAACTGAACCTTCTTCCCACTAGCATTGTCCTACACCTTTACATGAAGACTCAGAAAAGCTCTCAATGGGTGAAGAATCAGTCATAGAAATGTGTTCATACAGAACAGAATGAGCTCTGAAGAAAAGTGGAAAAATATTTTTGTTCATAGCATTTAGAACTCTGGTTTATAAACATTTGTATTTGATTAACTTCACCCTCAATTATAGCTCTGACTAATCTTGCAATCCATAATTCTGAGACTACAAAGAAGAATTTCAGCAAAAATAAGGAACGTCAGAGCTGACATTCTGGAAATGTGTAAAGGAAAGGCTAAACAAATAAAATCAGCCCCCATGTTTTGCGAAGGAACATTCTGTGCGCTGGAAATACTGTTATCAAGTACAGTCATGGGAATCTCATGCAATGGCAAGGGAGAGTAAGCAGCATGAATTACTGAATATACTTTTTATTTTTTAAAAATGTATAATCCTTGTGCATGAAAAAAATAATGAAGAGCATGTATCTTGGAGGAAAAGTAAATGTCACATTTGAAGGAAAAAGTTAATGAAGATCATCAGTCAAACATCCATATGTGATGCAATCTAACCCCAGGGCTGTTAGAGCTCTGTTAAGCCGAGCACAGTAGTCTCCCAAGGCTCTCTGCATTCACAGTTAATTCCACAATCAATACCTTCCTCCAAAATGTGATTAAATGTGGCTGAGTTAAGACACTGCCCACATAAGAGTTCTTCTTTTTCATCAGCCAGATATCAGAATATTACTGCCAGATAGTATAAAGAATATCTCTACCTCTCTGCTTTCACCTCTGTAAAGCAGGAATGATAATTCTGGTGAAGCTTTTGGAGAACTAAGGACACAGTATGGAATGACATATAGGTGTTGCTTTTATTAAAATTGCCCATATGGCAGCTTAGCTATATATGGTGTTGAGTCTATGCTAGACTACAAAAAAAATACAGGATGAATTATCATAAAGCTTTAGGGACTTAAATCCTATTTCCAAGATTGAGTTGAAAGGGAGATTTTTTTTAATCAGGTGTTGGTATCTAGAAATGAGCTACCTCTGAATTCAGGGAAGAGAAGTGGGTACTTTGTAGAATGTTTCGTTTCATCCTAAAGATGATGTCCAAAACAAGTCAACTGTATCATCATTGACCAGCTCAGGTCTTTTCTTTGAACATCTAATGTAGCATGATGAATTCTACTCATGGCTATCTAGGGCTTTATTCAGAGGATTTAAATTCTACCTACAGCTGTCAATTAGTTATTTCTTTTGGCTCCTCTCAAAGCCTAGATTTGTCCAGAAGGAAATTTTATGCAAAGGGGTTGGGAAATGTTTAAATAGTCTGGCCTGTAGCCTAAGGCCTAAATCTCCTTGAAAGTCCAAAGGATTAGGGTCGCAAGTCAATCTGGTACTTCTGGAATGTTTATTTTCAGTGCTGTTGGATGCTGCTTTACATAATAAAACAGCACTTTAGTTTTGTGAAATACACGTTGTTGTCCCATTGACAGTATGCATTTATGAGCTTTTGTGGCATGATTCCGGGCCATCTTTTCACATCTGCTGATGAACCCTTAAAGGAAAAAAGAAGGGACAAGAATTCAATTCTGTCTGCAGGATTCAAATTGCTTTTTTTTTTTTCCATCAGATGGAAAAGGTCAGTGAACTAACTCTTTTTTTTGGTGATGGAGCTAGGAGGTCCAGAAGAATTTCTACAAATAGAAAATGTAAAACAAATCATAAATGTAAATCAACAGAACATCCTGTTCTTATTTATCTTGCAGAAGAGACTAGAAATTCACAAACCTTTATGCACAGTTGAAAGCGGGTTTAAGACAATCTGCTGTCTGCCTACGATCTGAACAGCTGTTTGTAGGAAAAATTTTCCACATAGGTCACTGGAGAAAAAGAGTAAGGTATTGACAGGCTGATGGATGAGTTTGGCTGGCATGGTGCCCATCCAGTTGTATGACTAACACTTTCATGTACAGTACGTATCGCACACATTGGGATTGCCTGTAATATAGTAGCACATCTTCTAAAGTTATAAACTGAAAGCAGAAGATCACCTGAGTTCCTAAAGAGCAAGCCACTCTTCTCCTAAATGCTCCATCAATAAAAAGAATAGCGAAAGTTCAAATTAAACTTATGAAAAGTTCTTTATGTGAAAGGTTGCAGCTGTTAATACATGGAAAGGTTCATGCTGCTGTGTGCACAGAGCTAAAAGATAAGCAAAAGTCCCATTGCTACATAGAACTGCTCCCTGTTTCCCATCTGGGAGCAGTGCTTCTTGTCTTTCAGAATATGGGTGGCCCTTATGTAAGCAAAATTTTGCTAAATGGTCAGCCAGATGTGAACATGCACACAGAGTCTCATCATTGTTTCGATTCGTTGACATTGACTGGTGTCTAAAATTGCAGAAATCTCATCCTTTTGCTTTGTGCATGGAACTTAGTATTGATGCAATACAAATAAAAAAATCTTCAAGCCACACTTTATATGAAGGAAAAGAAAGACATTTTTTCTTTAGTTTCACTTCCCAAAAGACAAATACCTATCTGTTTCTGCTAAACCTTTCCTTGACATTTCCTTTCAAAAGAGGAACGGATTACCATCCCAACATGGTAGACACTTGATCTGTTGACCAATCCTGGTTTATTAATGTATGGAACTGAAAATACGCATTTTATTTTAAGTCTTGGTATTTGGTGGTTCAGTGGCCATATACAAGTCATCTAACTTCCGCGAGGAACCATGGCAGGTTCCTGCAGCTTGCTGGTTTAACCTTAGGCTGGAAGTGAATTTGGGAAAGCTTTGTTCTGTGCTTGTCTGCCAGCAACTTACAGAAAAAACAGAACTAAGTTCCTTAACTTCTCCATTTCCCTGTTGCTGTATTTGTAAAGTTGCTGTTATATTTAATATTTACCTGCTGTTGCAAACAATTGCAAGGCATCTGCAAGGTGAATAGGCTACTGTACTGTACTCTTACTATGAGCTGAACAGCTAAAATGTGACTGTCATCATCAGTCTGGCAAATACAAAAGCAATACAAGAGATTTTTCCTCTCTTGTCTCTTTATCATAGGATAGGAGTCTTCATTATCCTAAATATTTTTAAATAATATATTATTTTAATATATATTTATGCTGAATATGTATTCAGTAAGCCTTTGGGATCTCTCTGGTGAGAAGTATTAATCTTAAAGAAGGAAAATGGGTTTCACTCCTACTTCTTATTGCACATGGCAAGTTTATCTCCACAGCGGAGGCAACTGGGGATGTTTAGCTGCCCTCCTTCCCTGGCTAGGGGAGCCTGCAGGGTATGTGCAGAGTGAAAGGTTTTTGTAGGTGCTACACCTTATTCTGCCCCAGGCCCTTCTAGGAGTCTTTCTGCCACCAGGAAAAGAGCCTGTTTGCTGTGTTACACTGGTAGAAGGTAAAGCAATCTGGTATCTGCTTAATCTTTGTAGCCATGTAAGGCAAAGAAGAGTGAGATCTGTCTTGATTTTACAGATGTGAAACGGACAAGGATGTTGTCAAAGGCCTCAAGGGGATTGACACTGAGTTACTTCTATCAGGCGTATTCTTAAGGTATATTCTTGCAGCATTCCTGCCTGAAAGTGCACAAAAAAGAGTAAAATTTCTTTTAACATCAGTACTTTTAATAAGAAATTGACAGGAATGATCCCTCCCATGTTGGAAGGTAATGTCATGTATTAATTACATGGCTCTCGGAAGCCTAATTTTTTTCTTCTTCCTTGTTTAACTAATTCCTCCTTGGGTTTTTCTGAGAAACCCTTTCTGAATGCTTACCCTGCAGAGGCATCAATATTTTTCTACTTCTTTTGACTACTAGAAATCCCATATTGTGCTGACAATCTCACAGTCACCCAGTATGTTGGCTACTGTGTTAGCTAATTAGATAGTTAATTAGGGTGTTGTGGCAAGGGTACAGTAGGGAGGATGTCTATCTGTACAGGAGTACTCATACAATCATTAACTGTTTTATTTTAGTGCCAGATGCAGGAAAAGGAGCAGGAGAGATGTTAACATTTAGCATTTAACTATGCTTTGGTTCACTGCCCTACTTATAAATAGCCAAAATTTAAAAATATAGCAGAAAGCCATCTTCCTGCAGGAAGAAATGGAAAACACGGACAGTACAGACTGCAAAAATGATCACACAGAAAGTGTGTCATGAAACTGGAGAAGAGCTTCCCAAATGCTGATTTTTAATTACAAACCCTTCCTTCTGCAATGTGCCGTGGCTCAGTGAATGCCCTGAAACCAAAGCCCTGGGTTTGCTAAAGCTTATGCTGGTTGAAGTCTAGAATCATTCAAATTGAAAGAAGTCATTCTTGAGTCATCCATGCCCCACCAGATTTTTTACTGGCTCAACAAACTGTTCAAATTAAACTGATGCCGTGTTCTGTGTATAGACAAATCCCAAGGCTTGAGCCAAGGTTGCTAAGTCTCACATGCAGTGAGCTGAAACAAAATGTAAACTCTGAGTCAACAGGGAACATTATGGGTTTTGAGCAAATGAGGCACGTTGCCACAATCGCCTTATTAATGTGTGTCACTATAAACTTCACCAGTGCCTATAAAAGCTGATCAAAAATGAGTTAGGAATGGCTCAGCAGGGCAACTGGTGCTTTCACTGTCTGCTAATTGGAAATAAAGATGCTCTTGCAGGCTCCTCACCTGCCTCCTTGCTTGATAAAAACACGTACAGCTTTTATCCTCAGTGGCATGTTTTTACGTTGTTTCCAAAGCTGCCTTCATTGGCGACTCTCACCTGTGGAGAGTAGGTTTGATCTTCACTGTTGCACTGAATTACCACTTCAGCAGCGGTGCTGGGTAGAACTGGTGAATATCTCTGGGCAGAAGGCACAGTCCTAAGTCATGCAGGTAAAACTATATGGGCTCACATGCAGCAGCCTTAGTATCAGAGCAGACGTGTACAGGTAAAATGCAGTGGATATTGTATCAGCTCTTTTTTACCAAATCTTCCTTATATCTAAGGAAGAAAAAATACTTTAAAGAAAAGATTACTATCCTGAACTACCTATATAGCTACAAGCATAAGACATTTAAGACATTCAAAAAAAGATAATACAGCTTAAAGACTGCTGCCTACAAAAGGTCTGCAGTAATATTTTAACTTATGTTGATTGTACTTCTGGATTAGTTTGCAAATAAAACAACTGCTGTGAAAGTTTTGGTGTATAATATAAACTAGGAGTATAGGACTATAGTATAAACTTGACATCGGACTGAAGAAGCAGATGAGGTTCCATAAGCACAATATGCCCTGTAGTAGGGGTCAGCTATTTTATGCATACTGAGTAATACTAACCAATCCTAAAACATGAGGAAACATCCAATTTAGATGATTTACCCCATAAGATGTCGTCACCTGTTAGGTCAGATCCTTTTGATAAAGTTACAAGAACAGATCTATTTTTACCCAGCTCTGCAAGTGCTTTGGTCCAAAGCCTGAATGAACAGGTGTAAGAACATTATCTGACCAAATATGAACTCACGTATTTTATATATTGTACATGCTCACACTTTTATTTATAAAATGAGTTCACTGTCCCTGGCACTTTACTTGCACTGTTTCTGTCTGTTGAAATCTGAAATGAAAGAAAGAAGCACCAGTATCTTCTAAACTTTCATGAACTAGCAGAAATAAAAATGAAGTGAAAGATGTGAGGTTTTTCCCTCCTAGCTGATTTAGTGAAGGCACATAAAGTTTAATTTAGTTTTCTATTACTTCAAGAGTAAACCAAAATAATTATTCACAAGTTGTTGTTTTTGTCTATGTTGCATCTTGGGATTTTTTTTTTAAAGTTTTTGCCTGCCAAAACTACTGAGAGATGCAATAAAACTCTTTTAAATTCTCTATAATGTACTTTTTAAAGAAAAAGTACAATACAAGCAGATTTAACTTGATTTTCTTGTTTTTAACAACACTGTGGGGTTTATGTGTTTGTTTACTTTTCAACAAAGTTTTTGGAAGGAAATGATTAAAACATTATGGCTATGCAGTCTGTAAGGATCTTTGCAACTCATGTATGGTCTGTCTTTAATGAAAGCCTGTGAATTTCACATCCATCTCTGTATGCATACCTTTCTTTTCCTGCTGGCTCAGGGTTACTAAAGCAACCAACAATCAATTGAAAGTTCCTGGTAAGATACAAAGAAATTTCATACAGACAAAATGAAAAACCAAGAAAGAAACAAATGCCATATTGGAAATGTTGGATCATATAACTTTTAGACATACTAGGGTCAAATGTCTGTCTTTAAATCAGCACTTTTTAATATGTTTTTTTACAGAGATTTGATATCAGAGTGGCAGTACAGTATTGGCAAGCAAGCTCTGCTGCTTGTTTGCAGGTGGCTCATAGCTACCACACGGATAAAGGTGGAATTTTTTCCAAGCATTTTTAGCAAAGTCTGTGTGTTAAAAGCTGAAGCTGACCACCCTTTTTATTTAACCAGGGCCAATATTTTTCACTGAAGCAAAGTTAAAATTAATGGAACTAATGGATATTTACTCAAGCCAATAATCTAAATGAAAGCACTACACCTGTATGTAACTAGGATTCCAGGAGAGGCAGATACCACTGTGTGTTCTTAAGGCTGCACAGCATGTCCTGGTATGATTCTTGTAACAGTTGCTTGTAACTTTGAGAAGTTTTAATGGTTTTGGCTGCACTTTTCAAAAGTTGATGCATGCTTGATGTAGAAAACTTTGACAAGTAGCAGCCAGGTGATCGAACCATTTCTGGAAGGAAGGTGAAGGGAAGAATATGTTGCTTTATTCCTTTAAAAAAATTCTTGAAAGCTTGTCTCTGTAGTGTTGTAGTTTGGCCTGGGAGCTGGGGGAAATGGGGAAAGGAGCGGGAAGCAGCTAGGTGATGAAAAGGAGGGAGGCATGGAGATGGTGCAAGAAGAGGGAGCGAGAGAGGAGGGAAGCTGGGGCTGGAGAGGAGATTAACTGAGAAGGTTATAAGCTGGGACTTAGCTGGGCAAAAAGGAGGACAGGTAGCTACAGGGATGTAGAGTATTCACATGTTGAGGTCAAGGATGGAGACTACTTGGGAGAAGCACTGAAAGAGAGGCAGATTGGGCAGGATGATTGGAGACAAGTCAGGAATGAGGTAACTGGTACACATCTGAGTAACAAACTGGGAGGATTTGTCAAACTGGGAGCTGCTGGGACACTGATATTCAAGCAGTGACTTCGAAGGGAGAGGCAAAGGGAGAGAGCTGAGACAGGCTTAGCCAGAACAGTGGGACTGATGTAAGAGGCTTGCTGGAGAAAGAGGAGGACACAGATGGATAAGCAAAAGGCATGGGCCTCCAACCAGAAGCTGGTATTACAGAAACCCTTGGATAGGGACAGATATCTCATGGATAGGGACAGATAGGAAGGGCTGGGCATTGTGAATAAAATCCAAGAAGAGTGGGTGGGGGTTTTACCTGTCAGAATACATTCTACTTCTGTGATGGAACCCCGCTATCCCTGAATTACCTTTCACATCAGCCAATAATGGTGATAAATGTTACCTGAAAAAGTAAATGCCTTGCAACCTCTTCTGCTCGTTCAGTGGCAGGAAGGCAGCTTTTCTGGCTCAGGAACAGAGACCTGTGCTTTGGGTCCAGAAGTCTTGGCTTGTGGATGATTGTAGGCACCTGTGACAGGCACACAGGAGTTGGTGTAGTGATTTAGTGTGGCATTTCTATTCTTTTCAGGTTCTGATTTGAGAATAGTCTAGAAAATTATACACAAAATGGTACTTGTAAGACTGCAAAATCAAATGCCTCGAAGTTAGTAAGTAGCTAAAAGATCCTACTCTGAAATCAGAGTGATTAATTTCCTAATGCACTTATTTTTCTTTTGCATCCCTATTGAATTTATTCTCTAATCCTCCTGTGATGTGATGGGGCTTTTGTACCCTCTCTTTGTTATCTGCACTGACTTATGACTGACATGCCCAGGAGCTGGTTATTTCAGAGTACACAGTGTTTAGTACTGCAGATACTCAAAGTAAAGCATCCACCTAAATCAACTACAAGCTGACTCTTCAGCTCTGCTACAAATTAGAACCTACAATCTCAAGCCACATATAGGAAGATGAGGAATATGCAATTGCTAAAAAACAGCGAAAAGTGTGATTTAAGTCACACAGGCTTGGCTGGCGCTGCAGTAGAACTCCATGGCAAAAAGCCACATTCATTTGCTTTCCTTGTGGTACCTTCTGCTTTCTTCAAGTTCACCTTTAATCACTTGCCAATTTTTGCAACAAATTATGTAGAGGGTGTCCAGAAAGGGTAGCCTCTGTTGCTACCTTGTGTGGATTTCATCCCAGAGGAAATCCGTGTAGTAAATAGAGTAAGGCAAGGCCCCCCAAAACCCAGAATCACAGAATCACCTAGGTTGGAAG
>KZ505683.1:391865-473586 GCA_002844005.1 Limosa lapponica baueri | reverse complement strand
GCTGGGACCTCCCCAGTTTGCCACGACTGTTGGTAGATGATGGAAAGTGGCTCCGCAAGCACTTCTGCCAGCAACCAGTATGTAATAATATGGTTTAAAACCTCGGTTCAGTGTACACAGGTAATTCTAAGCACAGCATCATATCACACTCCGGTGCTTTTAGAGTTTGGAAAATACTTACAAAAACAGGCTTAACATTTTGGCTTCACAGTTTTGTGATAACCAGGCCGTGCCCTATAATGTGTGCTGTGAAGCTATGGCTGCTGGAGGATTGAACAAAAAATACTGATGTGAGTCTCTGCTTTTATTTTGCAAGTGCATTTTTAAATATAAATATACTCAAAAAAATGACTGCACCTGACATCAGTTTTCTATATTTATACCTGTTACTCTCTTGTCAAATGTTCAATTTACCCAGCCGAATGACTGCTGTATCTGCTGCTAATCAGCAAATTCAACATGGACCATGCAAAATTAAGCAATATCCTTTTAGGACCATTCCAAGCTGGGTTTTATAAGGGTGGACAAGTGCTGGTAGAGGAGGACTGTTAGCTTTGCTGCCATGTTCCTCTGGAGATCTGGAATGTCCACATGCTGTTGTTATCTGTGATTCTTTTGACCTGGTGTGCCACATTGGTGCGTGAGTAGGAATGGTAGTTCTGCTCAGCACCTGAAGAAAGCACGTTTTTCCTCAGCACATTCCCAAGTCCCACTCCAGTGGGCAATATACTCCTGCCTGTGGCAAGATATTGGCTATTGGCTTTGTCTTGTAACTTGATGCAGTGGGAGGATGAGCCACCTTTCCCAGCCTGTTGTTGTGGAGTCCAGCCTGGCCACTGTCAGGAACTGCAAGACCTGTGGTCAGAATTGTGGCAGTTGGTCTGCTAGCGTAGGCCGAAGACTAGAAATAAGTTTTCTCCCCTCCAGCTGATTCATGTCTGCCATTCCACCAAAAGCAACACTTTGCTAATGTCAATTAAGTTAGAAAATAACCCTTGAATACCCTGAAAGCAGACAAGAAGAGTAATCAGGTATCCATGCCATTTTATGGAGTCACTTCAGTAACTATAATTGTGCTTTAGAAGAGAAACACCTGAGGGAAAGTCATTAAGAAATTACAGTTATGTAGATAAATGTCATGCTTTATTTCTGAATGTAAAAGTGCAACACATAATAAAGATGTGCTAAATTGCTTTATTAGAATGACCAACACTCTGTTTGCTCAGGGCAGGAAGGTACAGAGAATTGTTTCAGTAGTTAATTGGTAAAAGGAGAGATTTGAATGTAGAAGGGAATTATTTTTAAAAGGCAAATCAGAGATGGGGGACTGAGACACAGGAGTAAGAGGCCCCAAGAGAGGAGGAAGAGTGAGTGTGGAGTATAAAAACCTCAGGAGAGTGAACAAGGGAAGAACTCAGGGATTTTACTCTTTTCTGATTTATGGATGCTCTTGTCTTTTTCTCTCCTGGAGGTGTGAACCCCTGGTTGGTGTTTCTGAAGCTATTAACAATAGTTTGTCTTTACAACTTTCTCAGACTCTCCAGCAATGGTCCATAAACCTCCTGGGAACTGTAGCCCTTGTGTTGAAAATTGCTGGCTTGCATAAAGTGAGTAAATGTTTAATGTTAAGAGCAGCACCTTGCTATGCGTGGAGGAGCCTAAGGCAGGTATCAAAACAATATTCTTTCCTGAAGGAAAGAAACTGGCCTTCACTTTTACCTCACCTGCCTACAGGTACCGCATTTCAGACCAGTGTTTGGATACAACTTTGGGAGGCATGAAGCATAAAGGTTAAAACATAATCCCAAGGCATAGCTTTTCATCCTAACAATGAGAAAACTTAGAGGCAGAGCTGCTGCAATAATTTAGTACCAAATACAAAATGACCAGTTACCTTCCACTGAAGTCCCTGCACTGGGAGGGATTTGATCATTTGCCTAGAAATTGCTTCCTCTGTAATTGTTTTCCAACCATTGAACTTTTAGGTGGGAACTTACCCTATCAATGTGTTTTTATGCCAGATGCCACATTACATTTGTAAAAGACAAACACCTGTATCCTTCACAGGGCTAGTTGCTGCTTGATTGCCCTTCCTGTCACTGATGTGCGATCCTTGCTGTTCCTGCATCTTTCCAGCGTTTAAGAAAGACCTCTCCCTTAAGAAAGACCATGAACAAAGACTACACTTGAGAAAAACAGGTAAACAAATAAACAAGTACTCAGTGGAGGACATTTGTTTAGCTCTTATTTTAGTATTTTCTTCTTCATTGGCAGTTATAGTCCATTGTCCTTTTATAAGCAGCTTGTAGGAATGAACAGAGAGTTAGGCTGTCCCACAGGCATTCTGCCTGGCTGTGTGAAGAATGTTCACTATCAGTCAAGTGGTTGAAAATAAAAGGAAACCTTGTACTGAACCTCATTAATGTGTAGTAAAATGGACTAGCTTGTTATCTTGGAGATACAGACCAGTCTACCCTGTAATAGAGAACTCCTGCAAAACAGAGAAAGAGAAAAATGATGTGCTTGTAGGAGCAGCAGTGTATTCACCATAACCAGAATTGCTCCAAGGCAAGTGGTGCCTGTGCTTTCAGCCTTGGCAGTCACATAGCTTTTGATAGCTATGTGATAAGGAAAGGTGTGGCCCTTCCCTTGTTAGATAAGTGGCTGTCTATATGTCCTGTTCTCAAAGTCTACCTGCCCTGTCGTTTAGCTGCTACATGTCCAGGTATGTGTGAAATGAGTCATCTCACTGGAGGCTGCGTGTATGTCCTGTGAAGTGGCTAATGCAGGCTCACTCTGTCCTGTGATCAGCGCACGGTGTGTCATACGGCCAGAGGTTGTGTATCTGTCCTGGCAGACATGCACACACAGTCCCCGCCTTGCGTCTTTCTTGTGGTGGGACCTGCCTTTAGGCTAGAGACAAGATGAGTGCAAGTGTTGGAAGGACTGTGAGGCCTTTAGAAGAAATGGCTGCCCAAGTAATCACCTGCTTTGTGGCTTGCTGCCTGTCCACATTTCAGGGACGCTCTGGAAGATGGTGTTAAGACTGGGCTGTGGCCTGGAGGAACTGCTTGCCGTGCTGTATTCAGCTCATGAGCTCACCACCTCTGCACTAAAAACACTCTGACTCACTAGGCAGAATTTCATCCATTAGTGTAATTAAAAAGTAAAAAGAAATGAAGCAAAGTTAATGAGCCTTCTTTAATAATCTCAGTGGATATCTCTAAAACAGAAACATAGGAATAATTTCATTTTAGAATAATTAAACTTTAATTCGTTGAAGTTTCAAGAGTGACAAGGTTTTGGAAGCATAACAAGCTGGGTTTAACCAAATTCCAAAGCAGAGGTCACGACTTGTTATCAAACACATAAAGTCTCAACATTTTTTCTCATGTTAGGAGTGCAAACAGATGTTTTGAAGGAGTAATACATTCAAGTTGTTTTGTAAGCATGAGACTGGAAAGGGAATGCCTGTCTGGTTTTACCTTGTGTCTTCTGAGGAAGGCAGGCAGGCCAGCAAAGGGAACAATATTCAGATTTTCCTGAAATGGGGACCAACTGTGAGTAGGAAAATCAAAGTATATATGTTACTTATGTTACTTTCCTACTTTTCTTTTCTCCTATATTTTTCCCCAGGCTTCAGCTTGGATACGTAAGTAGCCTGCTTTTTACTGACCTAAATCTCAATTTTCACTTTGTTATTATGCTAAAAGGCTACAAGTATATCAAAACCTGAAAGGCATAGAAGGTTTGTGCTGATGTGTAGGTGCTGGACGCTCGTCATTTTAGCTGAACCATGTTGGAAAGTAATGTATCAGAAACTGGGAAAGTCGTATTTATTTAGTACACTTTAGCATGAAACCTCACCAGCAGACAGGTTCAACTGGGAAACTGAGTATCGCCCAGTCAGGCGTGGCTAGGCACAGTGCCTGACCTGTAGTCCTGGAAAAGCATAGTTCAGGCTGTTATCCCTTCCCCCAAACTGTGGGTCCATTCAGTAGCTGAGGATGGCTCAGCTCTAGGACAATGTCTACTGTGACAGTAACTGTAATAAGAATAAAGTGCTTGAAATCGTGGAACCGCCTGCCTAAATGTGATTAGCTCTAGGAATGGTTGGATGGGTTTGCATGAAATAAAAATAGCAAGAAACTTTGTAAACAAGTCAGTTCCCTTTTTTATCTTATTACGAAGTGTACATCTTTGGACTTCCAATTCTGCTTGGGAGGATAGGCTGAAAGGCCAGGTGTTTTTTAGCCTGTCCAGTGTTACTTGAGTGCAATGCCTCAGACTGGGGATCTGCTGGCATACTGCTTCCAAAAGTGTCTGCTGATTTTCTCTCTCCTGCCTCTGGCTGCATGGTGCTGCTTCTTCCTTTATGTGGACTCTAGTGCTTAGCTGCCTCTATGCTGATTCAACTCACTGAAGCAGCAGAAGAAAAAATATCTGCTTTTCTATTTTATTTTTTTAGATTAGTTTTCTGCCTCTTTAGTAAGTTGTATTGGTTCATTGAAAGACAGCATAAGGCGAAAAGGAAGACCAGATGACTGAGAATGGTATGAGGAAGCTGGGACACCCCCTTCCCTGGTTGCCATAAAGTGTTAGATATACTCAGGTTGCCTTGTCTTGGGAATTGCCCTCTAAGTATGATCTGCATACCTTGTATGTTGATGTGGAGAATGTGGTTCTTACTGATTCTCCTGAAAACTGCCATGTGCCCGACTGCACGTGTGGCTCTTCCCTCAGTCCCTTGGTTCTGTGAGGGCTATCCAGGTTAGCACGAATTCTTATAATACCGTGTTTATGGGTGGGGAAGGGGATGTGGGTTGAATAGGATTATTTTGACAAATCTGAGTGCAGAGCATGTACAGATGAGCAAGCAGGAAGGAATGGTAACCTCAGCTGGGGGATAGAGAGGTGAGGGCAGGAACCTTTCAACCAGGGCATTAGCTTTGATCAGAGCCCAAACTTTTGCAGACAGACAAAGGTGATGTAATATTCCCAGGAGCTGGAAATTGCTTCACCTTAAACACCCCTCTGAGTTTGACTCACAGAGAAAATGACTTTATGTGAAATACATTTTGAAAACATTAGGGGGAGGATTTGGATTTTATCACTTATTTAAAAGCCATAAATACAAAGCTTATTTCTGGCACTTGACTGACACAGTTGGCTTCCATAATGTCACAGAAGTAGGGTAGGAGATTTCCTCTGGGTATCTGTACAGTAGAAGTAAGCATTGACATTAGAGATTAAAAATCATGGTCTGTGTTCCTAAAAGGCCCATTTTAAGAGCTTGATAGGTATTGCTATGTGATGGCTTCAAGGGTCCGCCATCATAAAAGGCAAGGAATCCTTGTATCAGCTGAACCTGGGGATGGAGGGCTGGCCCAACAGGGTAGGTGCTCAGTGCTCTCTCCTTGCTGAGGAACAGGTCCAAGAAGTGCTGCAGAAGCAGAGCAGCCTGTGGCAGTGTGTCCTGGCAGGCAGGTTGTGTCTTGTAAGGATGCTGCTCCCTAACTCTACAGGATGGTGGCCATCAGTGGCTAATGCTAGACATTAAGTGGCAGAGAAACCTGATATTTGTCTGATCTTTCACACAAGATGGGGGATAATAAGTGATTTATTTGTATTTCTGCCCATTTAATGTAGTGTGTAAGTATGGCAAAGAAGTTGAGCTTATCAATAATAAACACTCCTCTAGCATGGATACTTCTTCAGCTTTTTCTGTAGAAGCGGGAAATAGGACTGATGAGTGCAATCAGGGCTGAGGCGATAACCCTGGGCTGTGGAGTGTTTCAGAGGAAAGCAATGGAGCTGGCTGTAGCACTGACAAATTAATTTCCACCCTCTGGAAAGAATCACTGGCTTCCCCTCTGTGTCTTTGGGCCAGGAAGCAGTACCCAGAACAATGAGATTAGAAACAGATGGAACCACTGTTATGTTAGGAGTTGGAAATCCCGTTTTTTTCAGAGTTTTAGGAAGAGGAATCAAACATTTTTCAAGTTCCTTTTACAAGCAAGGTTGCAGTGCTATGTACAGCTGATGCACATAAGCTTTTCCCAAATACTATAGACATTAACAACAGCTCTCCAGTAGCTGAAAGAGGATACAACTTTAGCAAGAATGTCAAGCATTTGTAGGAGCAGATAGTTTGAGAACACAACAGCTTTGCCTCACCAGGTGGCTAAGTTTGCTTGATTGCGTTGACAGGAGAGTAGAGCAGTACAATGCACTGCATAGTTTGTTCCAGTGACCAGATGAGACTGATTGGTGCTGGCTGAACAGTAACTAGCTATTATTGCAGCTTTCCTTTCACCAACTTTTATCTTCATTCATCCTTTCTTTTCCCTTCTTTACAAATTGCAAGAACAGCTCACTTGAACAGCTCCTTTCTACCTCTAACTGTCTCTGAAATACTGTGATCTTGCAATGGCTACGAAGCTACTGTATTACAGCACAAGCACTAACATCTGTCAATAAAATCAGAAGAATGGAGCAGCAAGAACCCAACAGCAGGGACGGGACATGCAGGTGAGGCTTAGAAAAGCTGTCCATCAGGAAGAGGAACAAGGGCTGGAAGTTTGAGAGCTTGAAGGGGAAGAGAAGCAGGGCCATCTGACATAGGAGGCACTGCTAATTGCAGTGGAATTGCTAACAGTGGAAATAGCCTCTGCACTTTGGTAGAGTCAGGAATGAAAAGGTGTCAGGGAACAGGCAAGCAGGCAAGGGTGATGTGGCCACTTCCCTGTCTGCACCTCACTTACCTCTTTTGGCCTGACTGTTGTGTACAAAGAAGTTTGCATGGCTTCCTTGCTTTATTGAAGGTGTCTAGGAGAGCAATGGAGGGGCTGTGCCGTTCTCTGAAATGTTCTGTGTCATGTTCAGAATAGGAAGTTCAATTGCTTTTGGGGGGAAAACCCTTTCTTGCCATCATGCCTTTCAAACAGGCCCTTGTTCATCCTCTGTCTTTGCATAGTTCTTCAATGCTAGCAACAAGGCATGCAGGACACTGCTGCTGTCTCTGTGAACTCAGAGAGATATCAGGTGGGGAGGTGAACTGAAACAGCAATGACTAGAGCACCAAAATCTCAGAAGAGTGGAGCAGCAAGCATCAGTTAAGTGGATGGTGGAAGTATCCACCCATCACAGGTGAACTGGAGAAGAAAGAGAGGAACGGCAGAAAAAGTGTGAGAAGTGCTCATCCAAAGTGGGTCCTGATGTCCAGATTTTATTCTGGGCCATATCTTCAACAGTGTAATACTGGCTGAGTGTCAGTGGGGAATAAGGTAGTAATATTATGACTTCTTTTCAACTTCTGGTAGTCTCAGTATCTTCTCTGTATTGATAGGGTTTGCATGCTTTGTCTAGCAGAGTGCTTAACAGCCAAGATCTTCCTTCACCTTCAGTAGATTTTCACTAAGAAAAGGTGATGATCCCTTTATGGTGTGCCAGCCCTCCTCAGCATATTGCTGACTGCTGCCATGGAACTGGGTCTTCCGCAGTAATGATTGGATTGGGCTAGATTCCTCTTTCTAGCCTTTTAAAAAATATTTTATTGTTTTTGAAATTAAACGCAGAAAGTGCCTGCAGATTTGTCCTTGCACAGTCTGGGACTATAATACAGTGAACTGAAGCTCACTGATAGCAGTGAGAGGGGAATCAAACCCATGGTTTTTCTCTCTTGGAAGAAAGACAAAGCAGAGGAATATATGTGTGAAAGGACAGGGATAATGAAGGGGAAGGGGACAAAACAACAGTTTAAGCAGTGTGTGCTGACTTGAAATTGTTGGAAACATTCTGCTTGGTGGCATACGCGTTTGATGAGGTCTGTGCTTGCAAATGCTGTAACTACCTATGCATATCAACTCAGTGTAATCTTTTGTGGGGTTAATAGCAGTAAATGATCAACTTAGATTTTCCAGATTGTCTGGAAGTTAAATTTCTTTAAATCCCTTTGGGTGGAGGCAAGGCAAGTGCATAGCTCGACTCTGCGCTGTGAGCTGTAACAGGATCTTGCTGGAATACACTAGCATGGGTGGCCTTCAGGAGGGCAGGCAGATGTTTATTGATATGAGGGGAGAGCAAGGGGGAGTAGAGGGAAGTTTAAAAATTAACAGAAAAAGCTCAGCTTTATAATTCCAAATAAGACCTTTCAGCTGTGACTATCAGTAATAAATTGAAAAGCAGACCTGCCAAAAGAAAGCACATGAAGAGTAGTGACGCTGGAGCATCCTGAAGTCTGAGCAAAACAAGTTTGCATGCCCTAAATTGCATGTATGGTACACTTACACTACTAATATGCATGAGGTGGATGAGGTGGGTGTAGCACAACAGTTATGCAACCCATCAACAACGGTGGGTGCTTGTAGGCACCTCTCAGGTGGGCGCAGTGGTGGCCCTGGGAACAGCATGTCTGGCAGTGACAGATGAGGCAGCAGTCAGATATGGATCATCAGATGTTCCTTATTAAGTGCTGACAGAAGCCGAAGGAGTGGAGACAGAGGGCTGCCAAGAGCAGATTAGCATTAGGGAAGTTTTGCTAAATGGAGAGTCACATTAATATGTAAGAAACTGGAAGAGTATAGGCCCTGGAGAAAAACAGGTAAGCAGGGCAGGACAGGCTGTGTAAAGCCCAGCGAGCTCACTTGCTGACAGGGACTCCCTCAGTCATCTCTCCTCTCGTGCCCCTTTGTTGTTGCAGCTGATGTCTCCATTTCATCCAGCACCCAGCACATTTCACCCAGGTTTCTCCTGCTTCATGCCTCTGTGCAGTTTGAGTGTTGTCTGCTTGTGGGGTGTCTATTTGCCATGTGGGTATTGCAGAAGGAAAAGCCCATGAGATATCTCCAAGCCAGGGACAGTGTGCGCTCCTTGTTCTCCGTGTACCCCCATCCCATATGCCAATCTCCCATCCCACTGACTGCCCTTTCCCTCCACTACTGTCCATGCCCTGCATTCCCTCTGCCACAGCCAGTGGCTCTGTGAGCTCCTCCAGCCCCCTTGGCTTCTCCAGCAGTGATGCTGTGCATCTCTCCCGCTGTCTTCTCCCTAAGCATTCTCTCCTTTCTTTTCTCCCAACCTGCAGTACAAGTTGTCTCTTCAAGGATGGGCAAGACTTGCAAAGCTGAGTTACCAAGACAGGGTGAGATGGAGATGGCATTAAGGACAGCGGGTGTTAACAGTTCCCTTGAAGAATCCTGGAATTCATGGTAACATGGAAGTGTTTGAAAAAAACAAGCTCAGGTCAGTGGATGTAGTCTCTGTTTTCTTGCTTTCTTTTCAAATTTTCAGTCAGTAAGAAAGAGTTGTTCCTCTAAAATGCGAGGCAATGCGATCAAAAATGATGTCCCAAAGTTGCAGCTTTATATACAGAGAATTGCTGTTGAGCAGAGCACTAGGTCATGCTTTCCTTGCCTAAGATGTTTTGGGTTTTTTTTTGTTTTTTTTTTTTTTTTTTTTTTTTTAAGATGCTCTTTACTTGCGCTCAGCTCTTAAAGTAAAGCTGGCTTCTTTCCATCTTGCACAGAACTATTATTAACAGGAGCTTAGAGGCAGAACAATTTTGATACACTGTGAAAAGTTGTACAAATCGCTTTTTTTTCTGTGTAGGGAAGCTGAGGCACAGACAGGCTCAGTGCTAAAGGTTACACAGTGAATCACGTAGCAGAAAAATTAAACATGAATCTCTGATTTCAGGTTTTCTGCTTGCCTTTTAGC
The DNA here is from genome assembly GCA_002844005.1 of Limosa lapponica baueri. Taxonomy (NCBI): domain Eukaryota; kingdom Metazoa; phylum Chordata; class Aves; order Charadriiformes; family Scolopacidae; genus Limosa; species Limosa lapponica. Next base: position 463,869 of record KZ505683.1, on the reverse strand, counting down.
TCATACTTCTGTTTTGCAATGCTGATAACACCAGTGTGATGTTTTTGGCTGGTTAGAATTGAGGTATATGTATTTTCTGTGGTTACTTCAACCTGATATATTTACCAAAGTCGAGTTGCTTGTTTGGTTTACTCATGTCTTCTGCAGAGGTTGATGTAAGGTTAACATGGGTACTAACCTTATAGGGAGTTTGTGTCCTTGTGCACTGAATTTTACAGGGTGCTTTCTAGTCATTTGCAGGCTACAGCTTTTTTTTTTCAATATATGTTAAACCTCTTAAATAAAAAGGTCTTCTGCAGCTAAGAGCATCAGAAGGAATCAGTGTTCTTAGCAGAAAATATCCAAAATAATTATGTCAGAAGCTAGGAGGAATAAGACTTGGAGTATCTTATTTAAAATAATTTGTCATGTAAATCATAGCTACTGGATACACATATATGGGCTGGATCTCTAGAGTTCAGTCAGCTGAAATGTTGACAAAAATAATGATTGTGATGAAGTTTCTTGTGCACTATATGTCCTTAATTTCAATTAGTTTTAATCAATATTTTTATTTCTGGAATGGAACTTTCTTACAGTGCCTGTGCTACTGTTTGCAATCAAGTCCTGCAATTGTGATAACAATCTTGATAATATCTATCAACCTCAGATTACATTATCTGAGAGTTATTAAGTTTGTATGTAAGTATCCTGTACTTGATTTTACTGAGGCTTCAGAACAGTACTTAGGCACATGTGCAAGCACTTTAAAATTCTATTTAGACATCACAGTCAATATGGTGTTATACACACTTTTTTGGAATGTACGTTGGTTTCTTTATCAAGCATTCTGTGTGATGCATACACCCTGCGTGTCTGGTAAGAGAGAGCACCTAAGTAAAGAAATTTGTCTTCCTTAATACAATGAGAATAACCTCTGGTAGGTATTAAAGAAGCTGTCTTCTAGTTCACAGAAATTCAAGATAAGAACGAACAATTAGTTATTTCTGACAAAAGAAGTTTGTCCTATAATGCATTTTCTAGTTCTTAGGACAGAATTCAAGTGGTTGGTAATACTACGTATTTAGCAGAAGCTTCTTGTGGATTAATTTCTTCTCAAAATTCACAATTTTCTCATTATTTTAAGTAGCTACCTAATTGTCATGTACAATACATGGAATCTCAGAGCTGTCTCATGGGGACTAAATCCAAGTTCTCCAAGTATATAATGGTAGTGTGATGTCTGAGTTATGGGACCACTATAGTGTCCTTCAGAAAGCATTTTTTAAGTGTAGTTAAGCCAGCTTGGGCATCAATTCTTGTTGCATTCTAGATTATACAAAAGGGTGATTTTTACGAAGTGGGGAAGCCAGATGTTGAAATCTCATTGACTTTCAGAAAAAAAGTTGTGAACATAACTTCCCTTTGTGCTTTTTTTGAAAACTAAGTGTGGAGTTCTTGTAGTTTTGCTTTCTTTCCCCCTTGATCATATGATCTCTTTCTGGTGTTAATCAGAACTATTGTTCTCACATGGGCTGGTCCTGCAGCGTGGCAAGCTGTTAATCGAATGGTGCATGTCATCTGCTTTAAACCATGTACAGTATTTCAGGGGTAACCAGGGGTAAGTGCCCTGAAGTTGGTTTCCTGTTATCGCCTCTCTTTTATGAAACGGGCAGCCTCCTAAGCCTGTCCAAATAAACAGAATTGAAAAATACTTCTTTTGATGGCTGGATGTTGGAGATGTGTGTACCGGTGCTTGTTTTTCTTTCCCTGGGCATGATGAGACTGTACATCCTAGCCACCTTATTTTGCTTGGCCATGCTCCTTAGTTTCACTTATGTGGATGCAAAATAATATAAAAGAACTTGAGCCAGACCATTTTTAGGAAATTTTCATTTAAAACATGTCCCACCATACAGATTTGCACCACTGAGTAGAAAATATGAACTACAACTATTTTAGCTATTTTGATATAAGGTTCTATAGGAAATACTGTCACACTGAGTTTTGAGTTTTCCTTGAGGTCTTGCATACCTTTTTGGCTTCTGTTTCTTTCAAGCATTGTTTTTACTCCATTTGCTTTTGTTCAACCAATTTTAAGTTCAACATAGAAACAGTTTGATCAGCACACTTGACAGACAGGTAAACAGCCGCAGGAGGGACGGGGACTTCCTAAGTCAGCTTCATGATGGATTTGATGTGTTGCAAGACTGGGATCAAAGTTGCAGTTACCTGTATTTGTGTGGCAGTATCAGGCTTTCTTATCCATGTGGTATTTTAAGTGTTATTCTGTGTATTTCTTAAGTGCCACTGTCAACTTAATCAACTGCTCCCAGCTTCCTATTCACATCCATGAAGTGCTTCTTCCGTCATGCCGTCAGATCTGTTTGGGCACTTGCACACTTAACAGGACTGGGAATGGATCCATCTGAAAAAAGCCATTTATTTTGCTGGGTTGTTTTACAGATGGATCAGCTCTCTGATCAAGTTCATTGCTTGGTTGCTCAAACAGCTAGGCTGGCAGAGTAGAGAGCGTGCTAAGATGAAGAAGTTGTTCAAACCAGCCAAAACAGTGCTGTTGCCAGATGCAAAACTCATCTCTTATTGTTCTGCCGGGAACAGCTTGTTTTATACCCTGTGCATCTGGTGGACCAAACACATATCTTGCTGTCCTTTTGCCTAGATCATTCAGTCTTGCATAATGTTGAATGAGGAAGAAAATCCTGGTTTACGTTTTTAAGAACCCCATTATTTCATCTGGTCCCCCAAAGAACCTTGAGGACTTTTTCACAGTCCCCTTAAATGGAAGGTGAAGCCATGTCCAAGAGATTCAAGCCAACTTCCTGCACTCGCTGTTAGCGAGTTAGATGAAACAGTATTATTGGCAGAGGAGCTACTGGGTGATATTGATGAATCTGCTTGGATGCAGTTCCTTAATATTTTGGCAAGTGACAACATGCTGAATGGCCATATCCTCCGTTATTCCGTGGTTTCTCTTGTCCTGCTGTTTTTTTTTCACAGTAGGCAGAACAGAAGGCACTTCAATAATAGCCTTATGACACTGGAGGATATTTAAAACTGCAGGCTTGCTTTCCCTCTGACACATAATCATTATTGGAATTGAAGAAGGTAGTAGGTAGAGGGTATCTTCCAACATCAGAAATATGTTTAATCATTCGGGTCTGTGGTAAGGAGTTTAAAGATGTGATTACAGTCAGAAACTACAGAAATTAAGTTATGCTAAGGGGAAGGAATAAAAGATGCATTTTGTAGCTTACAATAAATGGAGTAGAAAAGATGGAAGATGTATCAAATTTTATTCCCTTCATTGCTCATCAAATAAGGTACAAGTATTTGAATTAATTTAAATAACATTTTCTTGGTTTTGTCTTAAGTGAACACTTCTGAAACTAGTGTATCCAGCTGCACAGATCTCATGTGAAGATTTTCTTTTCCCTTGTCATCCTGATCTCTGTGGAAATTTAGACTCAGATATGACAAGTAAAACAATCATCCTTGAAATGCAGTTGCTTCCAGGGGTAAGAGACTATGCCAATACTGGAAAAGCATTATTTTTTGTAGATTGTACTTGACATAAAAAACTCTTGGATTTTTTTTTTACTTGAATAGTTTTAGACACCTTTGTGTTTGATTTATTAAGAAAAAATACCTATGCAGTTAACACTGCCCTCTGCCTATTGGTAGTCAATTAAATGAGGCATTCATACATAATTTTAAACGGCTGGTCTTAAGTGACTTCACATTACCAGTAGATAACTTTGCAGTTGCATCCACTACATCTGTTTATACTGTTATTGCATGAATGTGAGTGTCATATTCTTGGAAGAGTTTGGCATTTGCAGTATGAGGGTCCTGTGCTCTTAAGTTCTCAATACAATGCATTGGCTTCTCAGAAATAAGCTGATGACCTGAAAAGGGAGAAAAGTCGTTCATGCATAAGATGGAAGATGTAATTTTGCTCCTATTAACCCTGAAATGACACCTTATCTTTATAATTGATTTTTTAAGGAATAAGTGGGCTTCAGTTTCTTGTTCCCTTTTAAATTACCTGAACTATTGCATGTCTATCTAGAAGCCTGGGTCAACATGCAGTTTTAAGAAAAGTGGTGGCTGCCTGAGATTATCCACAGTGTTGAGGAAGAACTTGGAACAGTCCTGGGGTTCTTTATATCTTGGCAATGGATTTCTTCATGTGCTGTTTGTGGTCTCCTATGCTCCAAACTATACAGGTTTTTTTTCTTCAGAATTTCTGCCCACTATGTATTTGTGTTACTTGTGCAACTAATCCTCCCTGAGTGCAGTACTTCGAACTTACCGTTGCTGAATTGTATCCTACCTGTTGTGTGTTTTTTCAAAGCCATTTTGAAGTCTGCTTGTTTCCACTGTGGTACTTGCAACACTTTGCAGCTTGTTATCATTTGAGAGGTGTCCTTGCTACTTTATCAGCCAATACAGTAATGAGAACACAGAATAAGACCAATACACCCATCTAACATGAAACTCTATGTAAGGTACTCTTAGACCGTGGAATTACTTGTAGTAATCTTATAGTGAAAATTACTCTTTGAATACAGTTTTCCAACTTGTTTTGCAGTCAGCATACAAAATCCGTAACTTGACAATATTCCTAGGTTTAGTTATGGGAATGTACTGTGAGACAATATCAAAAACCTTATTAAAGCAATAGCAATCTCTATGATGTCTCCTACAGCCACAGGGTATTTTTCCTTTTAACCACCCTAAGAAAGGGCTATTTACTTTGTTGTTCAGTCCAGCAGGCTATTTATTGAAAATAGAAGTATCGACATAAGCAGGTTTTACTAGAATGAACAAAGTATAAGGATTCCTTCAAAGGCACATTTTTATTCACTTAAAAAAATAGGAACCAGTCAAATATTTGGGTAAAGAAAATTCTTCTGCACAATCTAGTCTGCCCTCAAAGCTGGAGGTGCTTTAAAATACAGATCTCTTCTGTGATTAAATACTTTGAACTTTGAGGTTTCTGAGAAGAGAATACTGGTTGTTTCCTACCAAACTGAAAGGAAGTTACAGCTTTAATGAGTGTGTCTGGATTACAGGATGTAACAAGAAAAGTCTAAGTAATTATAAATTGCCTGCTTCAGGGGCATCTTGGAAGATGTCTGAATAAAGATGTAGTTTACAGTAGCTGTCAGAATTGTATTTCTCCTGTTGTTTTGTGGGTGTTTTTGAATTTTAGTTTGTAGAAGAAATAGTGTGTCGAACTGTTAGATAGCTTTGTGAGGAGTTCTGTGTATATGCAACTTCAAAACCAAATGTATATTCCTATTAATTGAACCCAATATATTCTGCAGTACAGATTAAACCATGAAATATCAGTTGCAATGCATTTTCCTCAGTAATATGAGGTGTGTCTGCTGCTTTCCTCCTAGGGTGAGTAGATAGATCTAGTGATCTAGTGACACCAATAAAACCATAGTGAGAAATTGTCCGTAATAAACAAGTAAAGTCCCTGAGCAGTTCCTACCTCAGCACAAATATGCTGACTTTGCCACCTTAGAATCATGGAATTGTAGAATAGTTTTGGTTGGAAGAGACCTTTAAGATCATCAAGTCCAACCATTAACCTAGTACTGCTGAGTTACCACTAAACCATGTCCCTCAGCGCTTTTGAATACCTTTTAAATACCAGGGATGGTGACTCAACCACTTCCCTGGGCAGCCTGTTCCAATGCTTGACCCTTTCAGTGAAGAAAGTTTTTCTAATATCCAATCTAAACCTCCCCTGGTGCAACTTGAGACCATTTCCTCTTGTTCTATCACCTGTTACTTGGGAGAAGAGACCAACACCCACGTTGCTACAGCCTCCTTTCAGGCAGTTGTAGAGAGTGATAAGGTCTCCCCTCAGCCTTCTTTTCTCCAGGCTAAACAAACCCCGCTCCCTCAGCCACTCCTCATAAAACTTGTGCTCTAGAGCCTTCACCAGCTTTATTGCCTTTCTCTGGACACACTCCAGCATCTCAATGTCCCTCCTGTACTGAGGGGCCCAAAACTGCACACAGTAGTCGAGGTAGGGCCTCACCAGTGCTGAGTACAGGGGGACAATCACTTACCTAGTCCTGCTGGCCACACTATTTCTAATACAAACCAGGATGCTAGAGGCCTTCTTGGCCACCTGGGAACACTGCTGACTCATATTCAGCTGGCTGTCGACCAACACCCCCAGGTCCTTTTCTGCCGGGCAGCTCTCCAGCCACTCTTCCCTAAGCCTGTAGCGCTGCATGGGGTTGTTGTGACCCAAGTGCAGGACCTGGCACTTGGCCTTATTGAATCTTATCCCGTTGGCCTCAGCCCATTGATCCCACCTGTCCAGGTCCCTCTGTAGAGCCATCCTACCCTCCAGCAGACCAACACTCCCACACAACTTGGTGTCATCTGCAAAATTCCCAAGAGTGCACTTGATCCCCTCGTCCAGATCATTGATAAAGACGTTAAACAGAACTGGTCCCAATACTGAGCTCTGGCCAACACCTCCTGTGACCAACCACCAACTGGATTTAACTCCGTTCACTGCAACCTTATGTCCTTTTATTTACTTTCTCTTTTAACACCTCTCCGGTCTCTTATGGTGATAGATTCACAATTAGCTCTTCCTGACTTCACATTTTCATGGATTAAAAGACATTTAGTTAATTTTCATTTGCAGTACATTTAAACCATTAGATCCTTGTATCTCTTTCTCTTCCACAGAAAGTCCTTTACCAGAAAGCCTTGATATGGTGCTACAGCAGTGCAGGACCATGGAGTTGCTTTTACAAAATCCAGAAAGGTCTGTTTCGCAGGATAATTTTGGTTTCTACAAAGCTTGTTTGGCAGTAAAATTAGACGTCGCTTAAGGCTGTTGCTGTGTTGGTGCAGCTCAGTGATACATCAGTTGCAACATTTCCTTAGACTAAGATTAATTTTTAGAACTACAGTCAACTTAAATGCAGTAAAAACGATCAAAAGTCTCAAAAGCACAATCTGTGATGAAAGACGGAGAGAAGCAGGTTTGTTTAGCTTGGAGAAGAGAATACTTCAGTATGATAACAGTCTTCAAATACTTGAGAGGTCATTGCAAAGAGGAAGGGAATGAGCCTTTGCTCGTATTGTACTTCTGGCTTTTGAACCCAGTCCAGCAAAGTCACTAGGTCTATGATTTATACTATTACTGGTGCTGCTGTGAAGTTATTGGTATTGTTGTCAGTCCCTGAGCCAGTGGAGCAATTATCTTTTTTGCTGGCTAAAGCTGAAATATCATCTGCAAGCTGTTGCCTTCTAAGTGAGTGAATGCAGGAACCTCAGCCTTCTGCTTGGCTCGGTGGCTGAAGGCAGGTTCTGCTATAACACTTGATTAAGCTTTTCCTTTCCCCTCTCCCTTCTCTCACTGTGTTTTGGGAACCAGCTAGTGTTAGCCGCAGCTGAGGTTTTTTATATCATGGTCGGTTGCCTGCCGTTTGTTCACAAAGGCTAGTTAACTTTTAGTGAAAAATGAGAGGAAAGTACTGAGGGTGTGCCCATAAAGTATAGGTTCAGGTGCGGTTGGCGGTTACCACCTTTGTGCTAGCACTCATTTGATGGCTTTCTGTCTGGAAAGGTTACAAACCTGCCTAAATTTTGCACAACTGATCAAAAGTAATTTTTTCTTTATTGCTAAAATAAAGAATGACACTGCAGAAGGGGGCTGATAACCTCTACTCATGCACAGGTGAGGAAAACCTTCCTGCTGGGGGACACCCTCTAATATTTATTTTTCCTCAGGTTCCAGGAGGTAGAGGCATATGACTCTACTAAAGCCTCCAGGCCCTCACTCACAGCGACCTAGCAGGTTTTATTCTGGTGAAAAATTCTGAGACAGTAGGTCAATTGTAGAGTCCTGTAGGACTTACACTCTGGCTCCCTGTGTACTGTTATTTTTCCTTACTAACCCTGAGGGGTCCCAGAGTTCATCAGCCAAACAGCTGCAATAATATGTTTAAAGTTATTTATTTTTTTAATCTGATATTTTGAAAAAGATATTTTGAGTATCCTGAGAGAGCTTGAGCAGTTTTTTTTTCCTTCCAGTGTACTTTTGCAAAGTATCCCCACTCCGAAATCTTCATTCACCATCAGGTTGTCCACACATTTAACCCAGTGGGGCTTTTGACTGATTAGTCATTTGATACATGTCCTGCAGTATGCCAGAGTTTCGGATCAATAGGGTTTAGGACAGGGGAAGCCTGCCATTATTAGATATATTTACAGAAAGAAGCAGTCAGACTTTCTTAAAATCCCAAATCATTTCCTTGCAGTGGAAAAGTTGCAGTTTTACTGTAAATCTGGTAGGCTATTTTTGGTGTTCAGACATCTGCCATAAATTCAGGTATGGTTTTAATGTGAGCTTAAGACCACTTGAAAGTAGTGGTCCTGCCCTGCAAATATATTGATTGAGTTTTCCTGTGGATCATCCAGTTGTTCTGAGTTAGCCCTTGGCTGGATGAGTGCTACTGCTGATGTAAGGGCAGGAGCAGACAGGAAGGGAAGGGCTGATGGCACCCATGGAGGACACAGTGCGCGGCTTGTCATGGTGGCTGAGTGTGAAACTTCAGGCTCAGCACCAGGCTGAGGTCAGGCAGCAGGATCTGTGCCAGCACTGTGGGCTTTGTCCAGTTCCTGCCTTGCACTGGCAGTGCTGTTTGCCCCATTTGCCCAACGCGTTGTGAATTTTTTTTTCATAAGTCCACGGGAACTTGTCCCCCTCATATTTTCAAATTCCCATAATCTAGGATACATGAGTGAATGGCTTTACTGTCTCTTTTCTCTTTGCTTTTGGATTGACTCCTCTGTCAGCCTTGAAGAATTATGTTGTTTTGCAGCACTACATTCTCTTTGCCCTTGCTAATTCTCAGTACTATGACATGCCAGGTTGATTGAAGAGGTCTCATGAATGGTGTTCTCTATCAGCATAGAGGATTTTAGAGGGAGATCAGAGCATTAAAAACCAGGCAAGAGTGGTGGGTCATCTTCTCTGGCTTCATGCAAATTGTGTCTCCTCATGGACATTTCTAGAGCTGACTTGACTGGATTATCTGACTGTCTCTGCTGACAGGTATCACATTAATTACAAGTGCTTCTGAGTGATAAGGCTCCACAGGTATCTATTGTCAGACTGGGTCATCACATTAAGAAATCAACAAATTAACTGGAAGTGACTGAAGTGAACATGAGAGTCAATTTACTTATTTGTGAGTTGTTACTTCAATCCATTGCATTCTTGCTGTGTATACAGTTACAACAAACAAGTGGCTGCATGTCTACAGCTAAGGAGGACAGCTTTAGGACCACAGGACTGTAATTCCATGGACACATATACTAGCTCAGCCAGTCTCAGACGGGGTCAGTCCCATGGTTCTCTGTCCCCAGGCACTGGCTCAAGCCCTCAAGTTTGTACACATGGGGTGAAATAGGTGGAAGATGCATCCCTTGAGAACTGACTTGAGCAGAACAAAGGCCAAATCTATTTTTCAGCTAAGTTCCCCAATCCTGTTTATTGTAAAACAGCAAAAAACATCTGTGTCTGCCAGAAGGAAATGGAGACATGGGGTGGGAGAGAGCGGGTGGACCCATGAGGTAAGGCACTACTTATCTCAGAGGCAGAGCCAGCTGATGCTAAAACTGTTTATTGAACTATGAATGAAGGCAATTGATGGCAAGTCTGTTTAAACTGTCCTAAGCACCTTCTGGGCACCATCCCCATCTTTCAGGTAGCTTATTCTAATTCCCAAATTTCCCACTCTGCTGTTTGTGCAACTGGGGAAATGACCCAGCTGAAAAAAAGCAGAGTTTAGGTGCTGATGGGGGGGTACAGTCAGTTTGAAACCTGTTCACTCTGGGACCTCCCAGACATCTGCCCTAGTGAAGAAGAGAATAGGATCAAACTGCTGGTGGTGGGAAGAAGGTGGGAGCTGTTTAAGCTGGTGTTGCCACTAAAGAAAGGGATCAGTAAACTGAAGGAAAGATGCATATGTTCATATGAGAAGGGCAGTTATTATTGTTATAAACACTTGGGTTTTTTTTAACAATTGGCTTAAAATTCTGTATCTTGAAAAGATTTCTCTTTTTCCAGTGTGAAAGCCAAAGCATTCATTCATATGTGCTGAGAGTCTCTTTCATAATTCACGTTTTCAGTCACTGGGCTTGTCTTTACTATTTTTAATTTTCTTCTATAGCTGCTGTGTTTCTTCTGACTCTCTCTACTTAGTCATGTATGAGTCTATTTTTTTTCTACTTCTATTTTTTTCTACTTTGTTTCATTCACTGGAGCACATGATCTGTTTCGTCTTTGCACTAGAATGATTGGATTCTGTTAATCTTACAGGGTAAAAAAAGAAAAGGAACAAAAAAAGGCTATTATTTGGAAAATGAGGTTTATGCGCTAATATTTGTGTCTTTAAATGTGTGAAATTCTCTTTGCTAGTAAGGGGCCCATCCTCATGTGATGGAAGAATTAGACTGAAATCAAGATCAGATAAAACAATAGTTCTCTAATTACTGTTCTCAATACTTCTCTGTAGTAGATAATCCAACTGTTTTCTCTTTCAGGAGGGTGAACTATATTTGCTTTTCATGAGGCATGGTGGTAATGGTAATGGCATGGTAATGACTTGCCATATGACCTCTTGCCTTGCAGTGGTAGAACAGGTAATAGGGCTAAGAATTCCTGGTCTCTAGCCCTTGATTTAAACTTCTCCATCCATAAGCATATTTCTAGGCTCTTTCTTGGTGTTATCTTGCTTTCCTGTCATTAAAATGACAGAACGTGAATGCTGGAAGCATGGGGGATGTTTACACTCCAATGGGATACAAGTTAGTACCCTAATCAGTGCACTTACACTTGCTACCCACAAAGTAATTTTTCTTTCGATATCCTGTGTGAGGGATTGATTTACACATTCTACATAATTCTGGTCAGCTGAGCAGTTTCCTGTTACGGTGAAGAAGCCAAAATTGACACCATTCAATATGGATCCATCATGTAACACACTTACCTATCATGAGACCAATCTGTGCAAAATAGATATGTGGTGTAACCGTATACTGACGTGAGCTGTGCTGAGCTGGTGTCACACTGAAGTCATCCATTATTTTCAGAAGGCTCTGCTTGTCTGTCAGCCTAGCCTCTCAAAAACAGGTTTATATTAATAACTTTATGCTAGGCATTTTATGTTGAAATACGTTCCTACTATATTGGGATTTTCATCCATCCAATAAATGTCCACCATGATAAGCAATAGAACTCAGTGCTCACTAAATTTAGAGGAGAGATTCTTAGTCTTAAATTATTCACCAAAATCTTATTTATTTTTGCCAGTATCAGCTGGCTTTTAAGTAGCAAATGAATTGCTGAGTAGATCTAAAGAAGAGCCTGCCAAGTGATCAGTATTTGAATTCAATAGCTTCATCAAGAATGAGATTCCAGCAGAAATGAAGGAAGTCTTTCTTCATTTGTCAGTCTTCATAATTGAGACTGAAGCAGAGTTATAAATTACATCTTTCCTCTGGTGGGAGCTATTCATGGTGGATAAGTGTTTGTTACTCTATGGCATTATCCCTGCTATTGATGTTTTTTCATGCTCTCTTACTCAGACTTCCTGTGCTGCTGATTTTAATTCCATATGGAGGTACAATGGCATAAGAAGTCGTCTGTGCTGGTGCAATGAGCAATCTCTTATGAATGGATTATGACAAAGTTGTACTTTTACAGCAACTAGAGAAGCTATGAAATTAACAATTGATTGCCTGACTTTTCAATTAGTCTTTGCTCTGTGACAGGAATATTACTGCTCTGCTGCTCTGCCTTGCTAATGAGGGAAGACTCAGCTACTGGGAGAGATTCTAGCATCAGGTCCTGTCTTCATTATGTCCTAATTCTGTATTTAATGTGAGTTTTCCCCTTCAACATGGGATGCGTTGTTGAATCTAAAGCAACTGTCAGAGCCACATACAAAAGCACTGTCATAAGCTACCTTGGTGGCTTTTTTATCAGCTGCCAGGTGGATTCACTGAATGCATGTACTCATACACAGAGTAATCAGTCTTTTAACACCTACCCACAAGCTGTCTGGGCACTCTTTCCCATACACTACTTACCTGTGCTGGCTCTCTCTTTGCATCATTGGCCTAAAATGGGAGACGTAAACCCTTTTCTTAGCATCTATTATCCCAACCTGCTTACAATCTCTTAATTTTCATTCATCTCTACAGTTTAAGCAGCGGAGCAGTGGACCTTCAGAAAACCAAAAGTCTTCATACCAGTGCTTGACTGCAGGAACACGTCAGATGCCTGGTGTCAGTCTGAGCTGAAGAGAGCAAGACCTGCTACTTTAATAATGAAGGAGGAACACTGAACTTCAAGCTACTGCTGTTTAACCAGAGGACTGGGGGATCTAGCGTTCAGTGTAGAGAAGAGATAAAGGGACTAAGGGCTAGTGGCTGGAAATCCAGTGGTAAAAATTCCAGCGATTAAGAGGGCTGTACGCTGGCACCCCTGAGAGCATGGGGCAAGGGCAAAGGTATCCATGTCGAACATGGCATCTGCAAAGACCAGTCCACCCAGGCAGCCAGCAAAGGGACAGTGAGTACAGGAAGATGGAGGCAGTTGTCTTCTTTCCTGTTTTGAAGGACAGTTTGAGACATAAGGAGTGTGCTTCATCTTGAAAGCTCACCTTCAGCTTCCTGTTTGGAAATAGCACTGTTGCTCATTTGCCAATGGATTTCCCACTTTCTTCTTCCTTCATCCTGATCACACTGTTCGGACTGTTTGCTTCAGGTATGAGGGGGCAGAAAAGGCAAGCGGGACTTTATTGTTGGGTAGGTTTTCCACATGACCACAGTTGTTGCTCTAAGTTGATGGAGTGGCTCTGCTGGGGTTGTAAATGCTACTTCCCTCTACTAATTTCTGGGATCCCTTTTTCATTCATGCACTTCAAAATAGCTGGCAAATGGAGAAAAAAGAGGAAATCTAGCACTTCACAGCAGATGAGTTAGTTGGCTTCTCAAAATGAGAAGCATTTATATACAGACTTGAAATGTTGTGTCCACCTATCGATCAAATCTAAATTGCCAGGTGTTTGCATGTTTCCTTACCTGTTTAAACCACTTGCCCATTTATATAACCTGTAGGTTATCACAGATCAGACTATTGCCTAGCTGATTTACTTTCTTTCTGGAGAGGAGTAAGACAGAACTTTTCACTTGCTAAGACTTCCAGGTAGTAATTCTTTTGTAAGAAAAACATCTCTTATCCCCTCTGTAGTTTGCAGTCCCGGTACCGTCACCTGATTACATGAGTTCCTTCAGTGCAAAATAGAGAAAGAGTTCTGTGGAATGAATGGAAGGTAACGCCTCATACATTGTAAGTAAACTGTTTTTTTTCTTCCATTGTAGTATGTAAGAGTGAGGTCTCTGAGGTATAGCACAGCAGATCTAAAGGTCACTGTCATGTGAAAAAGGTAGTTTCTCTCATTTCTCCGTCTCTTCCTTTCTTCCTTTTCTTCCTCCTGTAACCGGCTGCATGATTCTCCCCTTCTTCTTTCCCGGCACTCCTCTTGCCTGTGGTGGGTCAGTTCAGCTCACTGAACCCACAAAAAACCTAACTCAACATGAGCAAGTGAATATTCTTCTGAGGATTTAGTGAGCCAGTTGAGCTGCCAAGCCACGCAAGGGATGGAGCTGGAATGCACAGAAAGGAATGGCAGAGGAGGCAGCTCACCCCTTGTAGCAGAAAGATCTGGCTCTTAGATCTGGCCAACTGCAACGTGAAACTGTACCTGAATAGAAGCTTGCAGGGGTCTGAAAAGGGCACAGCATAACCACCACTGCTATTGTGTCTTCTGCTAACTAGCCTACCCACCTCCTTGACTTCAACAACTGTTTCAAATAATTAGAAGTTAAATTTAACTCCAAATTTCTTTCGTGGGGATAAGTCCCTCTAAGAATAATTCTCAACAGACAGAAGATTAATGGCAGAATGAGCAAACAACAGGAGCCAGTGGACCTCAAAAAGAACAAAGATGGGACTAATATGTTTTCTAATCCCTAGGAGTGGGTCCTTCCCTCTATTATATTTGCACATACTTTGACCAAATTCGGGCAGCTACTTTTTTAGCATCAAGGATTTTCAATGCATGTGGAAACAGAAGAATGATTATTTTTGTCACATGCGTATAAAGATTGTATCTACATACAAAGCAACAACAACCGTACCGCATCCCAAACATAGGACTTTGTGCTACTTTCCAGGCACTCTGAGTGTGTTAGAGAAATGGTATTCCTCGCCATCTTTCCTCTGGCAGCTGCATTGCTTGCTGTGGCTATGTACAGCCTCAGGGCAGGCGTGAAACATGACAGAAGTATGCTAACTTCGCGAGTGTGACCGTACTGTAGAAGGGTAGGCTAGCACATGTGGATAAACTCTGATTAATTACCTCTGGGATTGGCAAAAGTTAAGACAAGGAGTTTTGCTTTGTGCCTCATGCGCTGCGCAGCAGGTACCTTATTTCTCTGCCTGCCAAGTGATGCTGTGAGGATAAATCATCTGTGTAGCACTTTGTTGCTACAGTTATTGTATCTCAACTTGTTAGGGTGAACTACCAAAGGTGTGAGTATGGGCATAGTCACCTTTCCATACAGAGGTAGCTTTTCCAAGCTGGAAATGGGGGAGATGATGTGCAGTTTGAGACTGTTTGTATTGTAATGTGTCCCTGCCACATTGCTGATGTCCTTGCTGTGTCTGTGAATAGACTTCAGCACAACCTGTGTCAAAACAAAAAGTGCTCATTTAACAGTTAAAATCAACTGCATTTTATTATCTTGTGTAGCACTATTCTGCTTCCGGCCTGATGCCCTTGGAGGATATTGCTTTAGGCGCATTTTAACTACAGGCATTCCTCCTCTAGATTCTCAGCAGACAGGGATTAGGATGCGGTACTTGGCTGAAGCTGTCCTGCTGACAGATCGCAGTGACCTTGCTGTGACTTCTGTTCTGATCTCACTGGCACTGCTGGAATTTGACACACTAGAACATGAGATACTGGCTCCATTATGCCACTAATTGGTATCCAGAGCATTGTGTTCCTGCCTCCTTCACCTTCTGATGTAGGTGGCAGATAGTCCTAATTTATCTTTGCTATGTGATTTAGGAGGCTTAAGTCTCTATCATCAGCCAGTTGATGCCCTTATCCTTTCATGTGGCTGTCTTTATCATATGCAGGTGTAGAGCTTGACACAGGCTTTTAAGTGTGGTTGGTCTCCTTGTCTTATTGCTGGGTGCTCATATGGAATGGAAGGAAATTGTTTGCTTACTGAACATAGGTAAAACACACTAAATATTTTTCTCATGCTGTCATAGAGGTAGATCTTAAAATATTTTCTTCATTTGTCAAATGTACAATAACAAAAACATAATATTTTATTTCTGCAAGGTTATTTAATTTTTTGGATTGATTAAATTGACTTTTACTTTTGTCTAGCAGTAGTGTGGAAGGTGACATAGTAGAAAAATCCATATCCTTAACCAAAATACTTCAGAGTTTGCTCTGAATGGCAGGTTTTGCTTTTATAATAATTTTTTTTGTTTGTCCAATAATCACAATGCTGGACAAAAAGATCAACAAAATGACACAAAAACCAGCTGCACATGGGATGATGTCTATAGCACTTTTTTTTCCATTCATGGGCAAAAAATAAAGACAGTAGTTTTCCTAAGTCCAGTTTTGTCAGTCCTACAAGTTGGAATTTCATGCTGTTAATTTAATCATTAGGGAAGTTTATGACCCTGAAGAATATGACTTGCAAATGCCTTGCTATGAAGAGGGAAAAAATAACAAATCTGGCCTGGAGGGAGCACAGGGAGCAGTTGTAAGCAGCGAACTACCTGACACAATTAAGAGACAAATAAGTTATGGATTTATTACTGCAGCTCTGCCAGCTGAAAGTAATAGTTATTTCTGGCACTGGGTAGACAGCGATGGCTAAATCTACAGGGAGATTTCAACATTGTCAAAGTTGCGCTTACCTTGCAGGGTCCCAGCTCCCTGGGTGGAATTCACAGCCTGCTGTTAGCCCCCATGGCTCCAAGGCAATCTGTGGAAAGGCAGGTGTCTCAGGGTAAGATGCAAAGCACCCTGCAGCTACCTAAAATATCAAACATGAAGTGCTGAATTGCACAGCAGGTTTGAACCCCTCTTCTTTGCCCTGGCTCATCCTAGGCTGTAGGAATGTGACTAGTCTAAATGAGAATCCGTATCTTCTTTTTAGGTACCTAAGTGAGCCCCTTAGAAATGGGGTCGACGACCACGGGTGTGTAGAAGTTAGAGGGTGGATAAGTTGTGGATGGCTGGGGACAACTCACTGCTGGGGAGGCTCTTTCTCATTCTTGATTCGAGGACTGTTCATACATTTTACACTAGCCTGTCCACAAGACTCAGTCCTCCATCTGAAGAGTCCTATGTGGACACGAATTTCCGAATCTTGGAAACAGGGCAACTGATAGGAGACCTATCAGGGCAAACCACAGAGCAATTATCAGCATAGGTATGAATGCAACTCACATCCCTGAATTGGTTTATTATAACTGTGCCACTTTTCTCCTTTCTCTGAACAGAGAATAGTTGGCAAGCTATAGAAGAGAATTTCTGATAATATTGACAAGGTGAATTAATGAGTCATATACTGCACTAATGAGGCTATTCCAGAATGGAGCTCAAGCAGGAACGTTCAAAAAGAGTTTAATGCACAGGACATGTTAAGGACCAACCTCTCTCTTTTACATTTTCATCTCACTGATTATTTTTTAATGGTCTACAAAACCTGACAGATCTGAACAATCTTTATTGGAAAACAGGATTGATTTCCTGATTTTATTGGCTTCCATTTTGAGTACAGGGGCACACAACTAAAGGGAGATTTAGTTTTTTACTACTAGCTCAGTAGTTTGGTGGCTTAAGAAAGGACTATACATGCAGTTTACCTATTTGTTTTTCCCAGATTATATTATGGCTGAAAAGCATGTTGGTCACTATGCTGGTTTCCTAGGAGAACAGCTAGTTGCTTTATGACTGTTACAGTTACTTACTGAAACAAACTTACTTAGGTATTTTTGTGGTCTCCTTTTCCATTGTGTCCAAACTCCACCTAAGAATGTGTTGATTTCTCCTCACAATTTCTTTGGCATTTCTCACATCATCATAAGTATTTGTAATGTAGAGGAGACGGAGCTCTTTTATTTTTTTACAAAGGAAGAGTCTTAATCAAGAGACAGTTGCCAAAATAATTATAAATTGAAGGATTCTTTACCAGGCAACATGTACACAGCGGTGTTTAGTAGTTCAGCAAGGTGCCACACTCAAACCTATCAAGAAGATGGCCTTTTTTTTTTTCTTAGAGGTTGGTTAGGCTTTTTTTCAAGAGGTTAGACCTCTTAGAGGTTGGGACTTGCAGATGTTGTTCCATAGTATGAGGCGTCTGGTGGCAGTGCCGGATAAAGGGATTCCTGCTTCTTTCTCCTAGTACCTCCGCATCTTCTTTCCTTCCCCTGCATTGCAAAGAACTAACCCCTCAATCAGCCAACGCAGAAGTCATGAACCTGATCAAGGAACTAATCCACGTTAAAAAATAACCTTTGTTTTGATTTTAACTCAGACTGGCTCCTTCGTGGAGTTCACAGCAGGATCTCAGAAGTGGTGGTGCAGGGGTGGTGTTTCACAGTGCAGCCATGAAGGACCTGCTTGGCCAATGGGAGGTCAAGGTGGAGCTCCAGGACAGGATATTTCTGCCAAAAAAATTGTTACTGTGGAACTATGGTCTCAGATTTCCCATCTTCCCTAGAAAGAGCAAAGCCTTTTTCTTGCCTCCCTGCTGCCTCTTTGGCCTTACTTAAAAGGGATCTGAGACCTGCACAAATACTATTTAACTACACTTTTTTCAATAAGGCCACTGGGGGAGCATTCTAGGTTTACTCTGTGAGCAGATTAAAGTATTTTATGCCACTATTGATCACTTAGGTCTTGAAAACACACTGATTATTCCCTACTTCCTATCTTCAGTTGTTGCTGAATCAGTCATTTTTATTGAGTTGCTTAAGCACAGCATGGCCAAAGGTTGGGGAAGCTATAAAACCACAGGTAGCTAAAAATTCTCCAACCTAAAGACATGTTTGAGGAGTGATAACCTATCATCAATAGCTTTGCAAGTGGAATGACATACTCTGTTAATCATTGTGAGCAGTCTGCTCTGAAGAGTTCAGATATTGTCACCAAGGAGTGGTCCAGTCCACCCCTCATTAGGGTGATGAAACTGCTCTACTTCAGACGGCTGAGGCCAAACCCTTAAGGTATAACCAGTTAGCCTGCATTGTTGGGGTGAGGGCCCTTCCCTGCACCCTTGGGTGGAGAGCAAACCAAAGGTGATGCTGGCTAGAAAAGCAGAAGTTGCCCCACCAAACAACAGTTTCCACTGACCCAATCATAATCCCGTGATCCAGGGGAGAATCCCCCATTTCTGTATGGACTATGAATTCCCCCAGGCCTTGATACTATGAGTGTTCCTGCCTTACATGTAACCACCTCCTGGGTCACCCAGTGGTACAAACCTGAGCCAAATGATGGATGGGCACATCATCACATTTCTGTTGAACACATTCTGGTGTGGATATTGGCTTTGTGTGTTTATTCAGGCTTTAAGGTGGCCATGCAAAGGTGGGCAGTGCTTGATCTGGCATAAAATCT
Source organism: Limosa lapponica baueri (assembly GCA_002844005.1). Classification (NCBI taxonomy): domain Eukaryota; kingdom Metazoa; phylum Chordata; class Aves; order Charadriiformes; family Scolopacidae; genus Limosa; species Limosa lapponica. Next base: position 445,087 of record KZ505683.1, on the reverse strand, counting down.
ACCAGTGCAAAATTAATTCATCAAAAATGCATTTTTTAAATGCATTTTTTAAATATGCATTTAAACCAGATTTTAAAACAGTTTACCATACTGTTGAAGATTTGTAGACCAGAAAAAGTGGGACTGAGTGCATTTAGGGCAAGGAGTACAGAGGACGTTTATGTGATAGGTGGGGAGAAGCTGGTTTTGGAGCTCATAATAAAGAAGCTTCATGAAGACTATGCTGTCAGGAAAGATACAGAACAAGGGATGTCTGGATTAAAAAAAAGCAGCTGTGGGAATCCCTCTTATTAATGAATGAAAGCAGAAGGTGGGTTTGTCTTGTATTACAGACTGAAGAGAGCTCTTCCCTGCTGTTGGACAGTTATGTCCCGGAGAAACTCCTTTAAGTAATTCTGCTTAAAGCATTCTACTTCATTGGTTTTATCAGGTCAGGAGCGATGTAGACCATTACTGTTATTTGAGTAAAGAGGTGTGTACATGTGTGTGTACAAACACAGGCAAGACCATGTCATTGTCTGAGAAATTTAATATATAAGTCTAGACAGGCATGATATATACTTTGCAGGTTCAAACTGGAAGCACTACTTAGAAAAAGAGTTTAATTACTATCCTTGGAGCCTGGTTCTCACCTAACACTGCCTGGTATCAACAGCTATCTGCTCTCTAAAAATAGGTGGAGATAGAGGCCATATAAACTGAAGGCATAAAAAAGCAGGTTTTTTTTTTTTAAGGGAAAAAGGCAAAGGTGTAGCTTAAAATGCAGACAGGAATGGAGAGTTCAGCATGTTACCTTTAGAGGAGAACATTATTAAACATTTACTCAAGGCCTAGAGATTCCCAGATATGTTTATCTAGAAAAGGAAGATAAATTAAAAAATGAAGTCAGGAATAACTGTTTGTAAGCAGGCTAAGTATCTCACAAAATGACTCAACCTCCTTGGAAAATGTTGCAATCTCCATTTCAGGTGGGCCTACCTCTCCCTCCTCGCAGGTGAATGCTCTTGGGAGCAGTGATTTGACCAGCTCCTTTGCTGGGTAAGCAAGGAGCAGCTTGGCTGAGAAAATATTATTTCTAATGCTTTGTTTGTAACCTTGAGAAGATCTCCACGGCAACAGAAGTTACTGAATAGAGTTGGTCATGACTTTTTGACAGAAGTTTTCCACTAGAAAATGCTGTTTTAATGCAAAAGTGTTGGGGAGAATGATTTGAGGTTGATGATATTTTGATACAAGAAAAATTGGGGAATATCTGAAAAAACAGTCTTGGAAGGAAGAGGTTTTTTCTTTTTTAAGCCTTCCTCCTTCCCTCCTGGGACCTTTCATGTCAGGAAACAAGACTACTATCTCTTCCTTTTCTATTTTGGGACTAGTGGTTGAATTCCCAGTTCATCTCCTCTTTTCAACTCTTCATTGTTGATGCCTTTATGAAAAGGCTTTAAACAAAATAGGAGAAGAGAGAAACTGTAAACCCTCAAATATCTAAAGTACTGCTTTTTTTGAAGTTTTGTTTTAGGAAAGAGAAATTGTGAAATAAAAGCAAAATAATACAGTGGAAGAGTGAACTGTAATTACTTGCCCCTTCTGTTTTGAATAGATGATTTTATACCATATGGCTTAAAATCTCAGATTAAAACTTGAGTATTCTGTCATCTTTGCTCTTCATGAGTTATCTTCATCCCTTCTCTCTACTCCTAGACCCAAACTGCTGGATGCAGTGACAGCCAGAGACATGTCATTGCATATCATATCCTCTCACTAACATTATTAGTTTCACGGAGGAAAAGTCTTGGGACCTGCAAGTGCCAACCTTTGTCTCTTTCCCCAGTGATGGCTCCGTATGAAACCAGTGCAGAAAATGGTATGGGTAGTAAATGTTTTGTTAGAGGTAGCTTTCACAGTTGTTCTGCTTCATGACTCCTTCCTTGCCCATTCAGTATTAAGAATATGAATAAAAATGAAATAATTTATTTGTTGGAGTCAGAAAAGATGGGGAAATACATACCTGTCTACTTCATTCTCTTCAGCAAGAATGTTCTTTTTAGGGGCTTCCCATGGGATTTTTGGAAATGGATTCAGCCCTCAAGATCACTAGTCAGATTTGCTGATTAGCTCAGTCACTTGACTGCCTGCTGTCACTAGCTGCCATTTCGGTACTGCCTCTCTTCACTCTGCTCTGCTGACGAGACTACAGTAGCCTTCCCCTGTGCCTTCCCCTCTTTCCTCCACACTTGCCAGATCTCTTTGAGGATTGTCTTTTCCAGGGTTTTACAGGTGAACATGGGACTATGGCTGCACCACATGGGTGATGCCAGCACTCCTGGGCTAGTGCTGAATGAGTTTGCTCTGGGCTCACAAGTTCGATGAGGTGATGCAGGGACAGACTGCTGTTGGACACACAGCAGGTCTTCCTCCACAGCAGTGGACTGTTCTACCAACATGTACTGGTTCAGTTAGCTGGAGCAGATGTCCCCAGGCTGGAAGCTGGTAGCAGTACTGCAGCTACACCAAAGTGGCACACACAACAAAGTCCAACCTCTGTCTTTATCCTGCAGAGGACAGGAAGCAGATATTTTGGCAGCTGTCAGACACTCAGATACCTCCTCCTGCATCTGCCTGTTGGCCAGCACAGAGTAAGGAACTGCTGCTGCTGCTGCCAAGGAAGAACACAACTCCCTTTCCAGGAGTCAGCCACCACCAGCAAGCTATGCACGTTTGCATGGTGTGGACTTGTCTTATGTAAATTTGCCATGTAGGAATGTGCCGAGTCCCTGGAGGCGATCATACCATGTAAAAAATACTGGGAATGGTAACAGGATTTGTCAAATAAGGCATCTGGAGAAAGAGTGTAGTTTCTAACTGGAATGCGTAAGATGAACAAAAGTATGGAGGTCAGCAGCGAGAAATAGCTCAAGGTCATACAGCATTTTAGTAGCAGAACTGGGGTGAGCATGCAGCATCCTGATTATCAGGCCATTTTCCTATCACCTAATCCATAGACTCATGCTTTAGGTTCAGCAGGCTTACGTCTGCTTTGGATACATTTTTCCTGGAAAATATCATCTCTACTTACCTCAAACTACGTCACAGCACAGGGTTTGCATTTGCTGTGGGCGCTCAGCATCTTGACTCTGGTGTTAAAACTGGCAAAGGGGCAGGTGATATCCCCTTTGTCAAGGCTGACTGGTGGAAAAAGGCACAAAGCCAACAGCGAATGCCAGCTCTGATAGGAGGCTGACGTAAAAGGGACTGAGGAACCATATAGGACTGCTGCTCTGGTTATACAACCTGGAATATTTTTTGTAAATGCTCAAACTGACATGCATTGTGTTTTGGCATGTGTTTGTCAGTGTCCTTGTTTTATAGCCTTGCTGAAGACTCATTGACAGATGGCACTCAAGAGAGTGCTTTTTATAGGTGCCAGTGTCCAACTCAGATACAGTTTCTGAAAGCAAAAGGTGTTTGGGGGTGGAGGGATCTGATACACTGCCAAAGCATTTTGTAAAAGGTGCTTTAGTGGTACTTTGTACACTCCAAAAAGGGGAGGTATGTGGGAGATGAATGAGGAACATAGACTCTCATGGATGTTGAGTCACCAAATTATTCTTGTAGAAGGTGAACAGCATTTATGAAATGGAAGAATGAGAAAACAGGAATTTAAAGGGCATATATCCTATGTCCAGGGGAGGCAGGATTTGGGCAATGCATATCTAACTTTGTATTCTGGAGAATGATTTCTTGTCACAGCTTGACACGGTTCTTACTTGGAGACTAAGTGTGTTAAAACTGAACCCAAATGTAGGCTATCTAGTGCTTCATAGCACCTTTCTCCTTTGTGGGGCAGGGACCTTGGGGATGACAGTCACCCCTGTGCAGGCTGTGCCCTAAACAAAGGGGTGCTTCCCCTTGGGGGCCAAACATGGTGGGCAAAGCTGGGCGCTGGTAACAGGCTCCATTGGCAGCCCCAGACGGGGAGAGTGATCCATCCAGGTCCATCCAGGGTGTCCATCTGGGAACAAAAAGAGATGGGGCCAGAGACAGGGTTGGAGGCAAGGCTGCAATGTGGGTCTGAAGTCTGAGCAGGAGGCAGGGCTAGAGGCCGGCACTCCTGTTGCATTGCTAGTGCAGGGACTGATGGCTCTGGACTGAGCTGAAATGGGGCCCTGGGCCATGGGCAGGGTGGTGGGAGAGGCCCCAGGTGAGGTTCACCAACACCAGTAAGGCTTCTTGGTGAACTTAGGACTCTGACAGGTGTGTGTTTGCTACAGGATGACTCACGTGCAGCGGCTCTCCAGTTTTACCAGAAAGAGGAAATAGAGATGGTTTCAGCTGCAGAACGTGCAAAGAGTACTTTGTCTCTACTTACGACTTTGCAGTTGGGTAGATAAAAGTAAACAATGCATTCCTTATTCCGCTGTCATTAAATGCTATATTCAATAGAAGTATCTGGATCTCAGTGTAGCTACTTCTAGCTCTGGGGCTGAAGAATTTGCAGACTCTGCCTCCTTCTCATATTTCCTGGAGCCAGGACATGGCAGTTCAGCCATCTCCAATTCCCAGTCTTCTGGTTGGTGCGTGTTCTGGGTAGTGGGGATTCAGGCTTCCAGTTGAGGTGTCTGGGGACAAGGTGGCAGGCACGCTTTAAAACAAGCATAGTCAAGGGATTTATTAATCACAGGCACTTTGCTCTTTACATGTACTAGGGAGCTACACACAGCACATCCCTGAAACAACGCAGGTCTATAAAGTACCTTTTGTGGAAGTCTGTGGCAGAGACAAATATAGAATCCATTTATTCTTGGAAGTGTTTAGCTGTGGAACGATCCTTTCTCTTCTGGAAGATATACCACACACTTTACAACTTCTGCAGCAAAAGAAGCAAGGCTGAAGAGCCAATCGTCTTCTCTGGAAGGCATCCCTGAGTAGGATCTTGTGTGCACTGAATGAGGTACAGGGTCTTTGCAAACATTGGTACGTATTCCTGCAGTGAAAGATTATATTGTAGAGCCAATATATTGTAGAACAAATATAATGTAGTGCAAGGGAGATGAAGACAAGGTAATGCAAGCAACTGTGCCATTTCCTAATTCTTTTCTGCAGCCTCAGATCGTTTTTTTTTCTGTGACAGGTTTGTTGTGTGCCACTTCACAGGGCTAAAAGTCAAATAGAAAATGCTTCACAGTACGAGCCTACTTTATTAGAATTTTAAACATTAAGAAGCTACTTCACCAACATGGCAATGATATTGATGACCTGTGTAAGCCATCTGAAGCCTTTAGATTAATTGGACGTATTCCCATCCTTCCTGTGTGCCCTTACCAGAGTGGGGTGGGTGAGTTTTCCAATATTTGCCCATATTTCCTACATCAGGAAAATGATCAGATGCCTTCTCTGAAGGGGACCATGTCCTAGTGGGCTCCGATCCTTCTACCTTCTGTAGACAGCTTTTTCCTGTTCACCCTAACCTTTTTTCCTTACTTCCGAAATTCATTCCTTAACATTCCTGTCCCAGGCTACCCTCCTCCCCATTTCCTCTCCTCCTGTCTACGTGAGAAAAACTTCTTTTATGCCAGGCTGTTCCCTGCTAAGCTTCAAACTTCCATCGCCAAATATGGAGATATAAAGGTTTCCAAAGAAAAAGTTTACCTGCATTTTTTTAACATAAGTAAAATCTGAGCAAAGCTGGCTTTTATTTGGATTCATTCTTACACGTTGTTGCACCATTTTGACTGATTCTTTCTTAAAGCAAATGTCCAGCTGGAAAATTTAAGCTATGGGGATGGAAATCTGGCAAAGTATTCAGAACTAAAAAAACACCACGGGATGGGAATTGTCAGACAATGCTAATTATAGGTGTGGCAAGCAGCTGTAACAACCAACATGGCAATTTCTGCTCTCTCTCTCTGTTTTGCAGTTTAATGCTCTTACGCTCCATTGGCTAATTTTAGAGCAAATGCACATTAGCAGTTCACAACCAGGTAATGCTTGTAACCATCTGGAACAGAGATTATCTTAAGATGGGAAGTAGAGGAAACACTTTTCCATGTGGTTGTGACACTGTCTGTTCCTGACCTCTCTAATGACTGGAGTTTAGGGAAAGCAATCATTAGAGGGAGGAGAGGAAGGAAACCCAGGGGGAGAAGGTGGAGCAGGACAGAGCGTCAGAGCCAGCAGAGTCAGTAGGTGTACAGGAAAAACTACGACCAAAGATTTGCATGGAGTGAGGAGCAGAGTCAGGGTGTGGATAAAACCAGTATCAGAGAGTGTAAGGAGCATTAGGAAGGGAGGAGAATGCAAAAGATTACTTTGAAGAAGGAAAAATGACAAGAATGGGCAAGGGAGAATAAATAAGAACTATGATTTGAGACTAATAAAAACCACCAACAAACATGCATGTTCACAGGAGCTGCTGTCTATCCCTGAAATTATGACAAGGAAGATCAGCTGCTACTTTTGAATTATAATAAGTATCTACTCTGAATAAAAGACAGGTGGAGAAAGTATATCCACAAAGTATTGGACTGAAATCTATGCTTTTCATATGAAAAGAAGAAAAAAAATTTGCATTCTTGTAGTCTTTTTTCTTTGTCCATTAGTACATGAATCCTGCCCAGTGCTTTTACTCAGCCCATCTTACCTGCTTCTACTTTCTGCATCTGAAATCCATGAGGAAGTTCTGCAGGGTTTTTGGTGAGAAGGTCTTCAAGAGCTCAAAGATGCTTTGTGTAGCAGCTCATAAATGCACAACTTTACAAGTTTTAGGATGTGGCAATGGGTAGTAATTTAATATAGCTTCATTGTTTTTAGTATAGTCCCACAATCAGAGCAGCATTATTGCACTGACAAGCATGAACAATAAAGGCAGGCATAGTTTTGTGTCAACTGTCAGTAACAGTTGTTCATTCACTTTAATGTCAACCCACTTCCAGATACCAGAAAAACAAGTTGCATTGCATCTGGATGGAGTAAATAGCCTGATAGAAATGTGCGTGGATGTGTTGTGTGACAGTCACTCTCAAAACAGTATCATAGTTCATCACAGTAGTAAGGTAAAGAAACAGCATGATTTGGAGTAGTTTGAGAAGAGGAGAGCAGAGGAGAGAGGAAGGGGAAAGGGAGGGGAAAAGGAAGGGATATATTGTAGTGATAGTTACATTCCCTTCAGAATCTACACTGAATTTTGTAGATAATGTTTTGCATGGCAGAAAATCACCAAATCTCTCTTGGATATAAAAACTTTTGTAAGTTCCTTTAAAAATGTTCATATTCACAGCAGAACCAGAAAAAGAAGTTAGGCAGGATTCTGTGGGAACCCACCTGGGATAGCAGGCACTGGTGGCTTTAGCTGCGTCAAATAAGATGGGGTTATGCCTATAACTAGAGAAAAACCAGTTTAGAACAGAAGTTTGTATCTCTCACTTCATTACAAAAAGATAAATTTAATCGTAGTGGAGAACTATTCATTATATCACTGTTTTTGAAATATGTCAAAAAGGAATATCTTGCAAATCTGGAAAAGTTCTGAACAATAAAAATCTTGGAGAGGAACAATACACTATCGGCTTGGCTGCAGTGTTACAAGAGTCTTGCGCTGGTTGGGGTGTAATTCTCCTGCTGTGAAGTTAAACTGTGTTTAATACCCTGCTTGTTCACAGCATTGTTTTCCAGTTCCAGGAATATAATTTAAATCAACTTTTATGATTCTGGAAAAAAAATAATCTGATATTTAGATTGGCTGAGCAAATGGAGATATTTTTGAACTGGCTTCAATAACTTTCTGTAAGATAACAGTTGGCTTTCAACAGATAAAGCTGAGTAATTAGTCAGTGATGACTGAAATCAGAACTATATAGCTGAAACCTGTTGTTTAATTAACATTCTCCCACATTTGGAACTATCATAAGACAGTAAGTCGTTCTTAGTCTTCCTGAAAAAATAATGGCTGAATACCTGTAAAATCCATTATGTAATAATAGAAGTGCTGCTAGTGTTCCATTAACAAACTTGGAGACTTGGCTTTGTCAGTCCTTTCTGGATTTTCTTGGGAACTTTTCATGTCAGGCATCTCAGGCATCTCCAGCTGTAAACTCTACTGATGATTTTGCTCCCACAGTATGTTGCAGCTTTCACCTCGGTGGATTCACTGAAATGAATTAAGTGCCATTTTGAAGAGATGGGCCTTCTGTTCCTCAAATATTTGATTTTTGCAAGTTTTGGACAGATTGTCTACTATGTTTAGGGAGTTCTGACCTTTTTTCCCACTTACATCAGACTGTTATATAAGGGGCTTGCATTGCTTCCTTCACAGCTTAAGATACTTCATGTAAGGCATTTCTCTGAAAGCTAAGCCAATGCCTTTTCTGTGGAGTGTGCTCCTGATCTAACAAAGTGTGGCTGGTGGCACACTTGCTGCTTCATCTTTCATGTCTTGAAATAAGGACAGTATCTGTGGTTGTGATCTAACCAATTTTATGAATTAACTAGAATGTCATTTCCCAAACACTTATGAAAACTTCATTTAGGATCATGCAATTCTGAATAATATGTTGCTGTGATAAGCCTAGATGATTTCCAATATCAATGGGTCTGTGTTCCTCATGGTTCCTCTTGGTGCTCCAGACACTAATGCTGTTGTCTCAGAGCCACCATCATACCATTGTTTCTTGCTCAGCTATATGTTGCAGGCGTAGAAGTTATCTCATTTCAGGTAACTGGTTTTGTGAGTTTGTTTTGGTCTCTTTTTTTCTAGTCATTTTGAAACTTCAGAATTATTTAATTGCTTGCAAATCAAATTAAACCTCACTCTGTTTCAGATACTTAAAATTAAACATCCAAATCTAAACTGGCCTTCCTGGTCTTTCTTTGGAGTTCAAAAGTTTGACCTCTAGGGGACAATGAATCTGATGGTAGTCACAAGCTAGGGCAAGATGACTTATCTTGAAGAGGTACTCAGTATATTCACTGGCTATACATAGAGTCAGGAATGGCCACCCTACACTTTGGCATCTGGGTTTTAAACTCCTGGATTAGAAGAGATGAATTCTATCCTTCCTGGCACAAATATGTTCCTGGAGTTTTTTTGTGTTCATTTTTGGTTTGTTGGTTGGTTTTTTTTGTTTTGTGTGGTGATATGAATATCTGAGTGCTTCTTGTATTTGTTATTTTTCAGTGAGAAAAATATAGATTGCTTGGAAGTTCCAAGTCTTGGTTAAATTAAATACATATATGGCAACCGTGTATCTATATAACTGGAGTATTCCATCATTCCCTTCAGACTAATCAAAACATGAAATATCATTCAAGTAGGATGAAAAGAAAGAGAGATCATATTTCACAAAGTTATGTGCTAAGAAAATATTAAGTTATGATGGATAAAGTATTTCAGCAATGTGAATATAATGACGTATTTGGTTTCCAGAGCAGGCAATGGAACAGAGCGTACAGTACAATGAACAACAGAAGTTGATCTATTTCCTGCTGGGAATGTGGAATTTTTTTTTTCTTTAGTCAGCTGTTTGTTAATTGGTTTTAACACTTTAAAGATGCAACTTCTGGCTGTGTTTTGAGCTGTGCTTAACTTCAAATGGCGTAGGATTAGAGAACACTGAGGCAAACATCTAGTTCACACACTGGTCATTGTAACCTTTGTGGAGCAGTCTGGAGTTGACAGGGTGAAGAGAGAACAGCCCATACCACACTCCTTATCACACTGGAAGCAATCTGCTTTTCTATTTAGTAACTGAAGACCATCAGTTCCTCTTCCCTCCAGGTCCCTGATAAGTGAAATAAAAATCAAGGGGTAGCTGGAGGCCCACTGGCCTTGAGAAAGTTGGAAGTGCAAAAGGGCTGTTGATTCTCTGGTCAGTTTGTGCTCTTGTGGAGATCACTCACTGAGCTGGAATAATAGAAAAAGAGAAATGCTAGCAGGGAGTCTGTCCAAGAGGAGAGGCTGGGTCTGGATCTCCCCCGGATGGCAGGGTTCAGAGATGGTCATCCTAGGGCAGGAATGGGAATGAGAAGCCTCTGTGGGAGGAGGAGGAACAAAGGACTCCTAGTGGAAAAAAAACCCCACAAAACAGTAGGAGAAATCAAGAGGACTTCACGTAGGAACACAGCTACCTCTTCACAAAGAAGGAGCCCCTTCATAGCCAGGGAAGAAAGGAGCTAGTCCTTCCTGCAGAGACATTCCTCAATTTAGAGGCAAACTTTACTTGATCGTTCTTCATGGGGAAAGAGAAGGGCTTGAAACTGTTGAGAGCTGAAATTGTGGGTATGTATAGACTGTGGGCAGAGATGTGATGATGAGTCAGGTAGCCATAACTTAGGGAGCTGGTGTACAGTCACAGCAATGCAGTGATGGTAGGGACTTCACTGCAGGCTGAGAGGGCCAGCCTGCTCCACGAATGTGAGCTGGGCTGTAGCAATACCTTAGGGAGCCTCTGCCATGAGACTCTCACCATTGCAGGAGGGATGACCCTGACCACATCCTATCACTGCAGTGGAGATGCAAGTAAATTCCTTGACCAGCCCAGATGCAATGACCAGCCCTGCTACAGTAGGTAAAGAGTGGACTATAGCTATTAGCTTACTATTTTTTAACCACATCACCCTTTCCTCTGAGCTAGTAAGCAATTCTATCTACAGCCCCTGTCTTTACTTTGATAAAAAGATAAAAGGCACTGTGGTAAGGTGAAGTGCTCATAGAAAAGACTGAAGGATCCCAACAAAAAATGTAGAAATGTGGAGAAAGTGAAGAAAAGGAGCTGGATCCAGGGAGTCGTCTCAGTGAAAGAATGTGGTTTTTTTTTTCTCTTCATATTTTGTTACGTGCAGGAGAAAATTTAATATGTGCAAGCTACATCTGTTGACTGAGTTAGTGTAGGTCATATAAATTCTTTCTTTCAAATAATAAATTATTCAAGATTGGGATTTGGAAAGTTGCGGTATGGTATTTGCCTCTTTCTCCAATGGCAGAAGCCAGCTACAGGCGCTTTAAAATACCACAGAATTTTTTTGCACTGGACTTTTTTTTCAGAGCAGCCTACTTCTAACCAGCCCAAATCCCAGTGGGGTGCAGTTATACTTAAATGGGAATGCTTATACTGACATATCTTATTCTGGTCTGAGAAGAAAAATAAACTCTCCCTATATAAAGCTCTATAATGCTATACATGGGGTTCGTCTTCCCAAATTTAGACACATATAAATTAGTCAAGGGTCCTGGGCTTCCTTTTAGTCAATGTGAGAAATAGTACCTTCCATATAGGTGTGTAAAATATCTAAGACAAATCAGAGAAATCACACTGGAGGCATCAGTCCCTCTCGATTGACTGTACAGGGTGCTTAACACAGATGAGATTTAGACATATAACTTTCAAATGTCTACTTTAGAATGAGATAAATCTGACCATATGTATCCGCACTGGAACTTGAGTCATTGCAGCCACACTGGTGCAAAATCATGAATTCAACCAGCAGAGTTGTATGGGTATGACTTTTTCCCCCCTAATGTAAACCAAAGCTTACACTTAAGGCACACGACAGAACTCTTGTACGCTGTAGGTAGGGGCTTTGCTATGCTGTAGGAACAGCAGGCTGAATACTTATGTAGGTGGGTTTGCTAACTGTGTGGTAGAAATATTACAGTGATAAGTATCTGCTCGCTTTTTAGTGCACATCCAAAACACAAGAGCTGATAACATGTTTTGAGCTAGTGGTATAGAATTAGAAGCTGCCGAGATAATGCTGCCGATAGTTGGGCTTGCCAAACACATTCCTCTATAAAAGCAGCAGTGTGTTTCATCCCAGTGTAAGAACAGTTGATTCTTGACTTGAGTGATAATAGTTCTGATTTTTATGGAATGCAGAATAGTAAATTTGGACAAAACCCATGGGCTTTCCAAGAGAACTTCTCTTCACCTCCGCTACTCCGAATAGTGAAGAGATGGTTTACAAGAACAATGCTCATCATGGATTAATTTTCTGTGGCTTTGGGAAAAGCTTAGGCTTGGTTTTGGGGAGGCATGTCCGTTCCTTGTGTTTGGGAGGGCTTTCTTACAGAAAGTTGTTTGTAGTGCACTCAGGCTTTGGAAGTGGCCTTCACTCGGTGGAGAAAGAGCAGCGTGGATCTCATGGATTTTGTCCGCAGTGCAGGTGGTGCAGAGGGCATTGGAGAGCTCTGTGTTGAGGCAGGTATACACAGCAGCCTTCACCTATAGTGCAAGGTGCTTGCTGGGAGTAAGAGTCTTTCACACTGTGTGGAGAATGTACTATACCTTTCTGAGCTGGTATCTGAGCAGAGACCCCATTGTGCCTGTACTTAGCAAAAGATGATCTAAGTGAATGGGCCCTTTGCCTTTGATGGTAATAATTAGGAATCCTGGTTGAGATACATATCTAAATACGTTCTTAGAATTATTTCTTTATCAGTAATCTAAAATTTTAAAATGAGCCCTACAGCTTGGTGAAAACTGAAGTGCAATTTTAACCCTGAAGTGAATGACATTATCCCAAAATTAGCAGTATTAACATCCTTGTACCTGTGCACAAACTCTTTAGATCTTCCTACTCTTAGTCCAGTTTATAAATGGATACTTGCATGGCTCAATATGAATGTTATTTCTGTCTGCAATCAGTTACTAAGGTCTCAGCACATGATTGGGTTATAGGGGCTTGAAAAGATGCCCCTGAGCTAGTAAAGCTCAGAAGAGCTTTTCTAACTGTTGGTACTTGTCCAGGTGTGCAAACTTAGCCCACCGCAGTTGTAAGGTATTGTGACTTAGCTTAAGCCTCCATGAAAGATATTTGAGTGAGCCATATTACCTCATATTTGGGGTAGTCCAAGAGGATGCCCATGGATAGCTGGTATGTTTAATCTGACAGGCTATAACTTGTTAAGGTGCCATAACTTGTTCATATGACTATATTGTCATGACTATATATATGACTATATATATACACATATATATATGACTATGTATATATGACATTGTTCATATGAGACCAAGATGTTTGGCCTGATATAGGCCTAGGTTGACACCCAGTAGCCTTTGAGATAGAGTCAGCATACTGTTGCTTGAAATGGCAGAAAAGATCCCTTCCCATGCACATGTATAGTTTTTCTAGTCATTTCTGGGTGTGTGTATGTGGTCATCACAGCACACACTGCCCTGTGCACACCCATGTGATTGCGTCCTAAGGGAGCTTTGCTCTTAGCCTGGACAACATGGAGAATTTCCCAGGGAGTACTTGTACAAAACAGGTAGGCAGGAGGGAGTCCTGGCTATGGCTGAGGTGGCAGAAAGTTGACATGGATAAAAAATTAATTATGTTGATGCCTGTAATTTTGTAGCATGATTATTCCTTTAAAGATGTGCAAAATCATGGATAAGCACCCTTATGAAGGATGAATCTTACTATTTAATTTCTTTTAAGGTTTCTTGAAAGGTCTAAATAGGAGCACCTACTAGACCACATTGTAATGCCCTCCCACTACGCCTGCCTACTTCTTCTTCTTAAAGAAGATAGAGTTTATGGAAGAAAAAGTATGAAAAAGCAATGTGTAGACTTTTCTTTCCTTGCAAGCTGGAGGCCAACAAGTGGCCCTGAGTCTTGGTACACCACAGGTCAAGACAAGACATGCCAGGTATACATATACCTGAGATTTTCCAAACACTGCTGGATCCCACAGTAAAGACACAGCTTGAGAGAATTCTCTGATCAGATTGCTGAGGTAGCACAAGGGCCAGAGGTTGCATATTTATCTGGACTGAATAGGAGCAATCAAGGGCTGGGGAAATAAAAATGATTTTTTGGTGAGTGTATTGTAATAGCAGAAACTCCTTCATTTCTTTCCTTTTATCCACTTGGATCAAGCTGTCTGGAAGCATTTCATGTCTTTTGTTGTATCACATGAGAAAAAAGATGAAAAGAGGAGAATGCTATGCTCAACTCTTGCTCACTGGGTTTATGTTGAATTCACTAGGATCTGAAGCAGAACGCATTTTTAAAAGTATGTAGACCCTGAAATACAGTGGAAGCTATGCTTCTAAATTCCCAGCAAAGGCTGCGCTTATATCTTTTTCCAAGGTGGTGTGCAAATATGTAAGTTTACTGACAATTATCATAGTTAGGTTTTCAACAAATGCTTAGTTCTTACTTGTCAAGAACAAAAAGACTTAAATATGTTTACAGATCAGGCTGCTGGTGACCTCCATTTTCCATTTTGTAATGTTTAACATGCAGTTTCAATGTTTGGAATTTTTCCTTAGCAGGCTGAGAGCCGCACCATAACTTTTTTCAAAATAGTCTTAATAGCTTAAATGTTAATTGGAGTTTCTGTTGGGGAGGTTGAGATTTAAATGCTGCTGATGTAGCTTTACATGGAGCAAGGTAACAATTAGGACAATGTGAAATATGTCCTGGTGTTGCATCAAAATGAAAATATGGAATGCTACCAAACCTAGACTTGTGTGGGGCACCACAGAACTGTGTTGTGTAATATCCATGGAGTAAGATCGTTACCTTGCAAGGCGTAAGACAATTGAATAAAACCCACATCAACCCGCTTTAGCTATTTCCTGTTAGGAAACACAGGATATTGTTTTTCATAGCCCCACTTTATGAAGCGCATGTTATGATAATTGTCAAGCACTGTGATACTTCTTCTTATTTGGTAAATCTTGTACATGTGGATGAGATATTATTTTTCCATGGATATGTTTATATGAATTGCAGCCAGTGCCTCTACCTAGAAAACTATGTCAATGTAATGCAATGTTATGTAAGCTTTGTTCCGGTTCTTATATGCTGCACATCACAGGGTTGAATGTCTTCCAGAAGGCCATTAAGTGACGGGATTGTCATCTGCTACATATGGTTTTCTCTCTCTCATTCTTTTCAGAGGTGACTTTTGTGCTTTTTTTATTTTCGATTACATTTATTACATTATCTGTACATGGCTCTGTATGTATTTATGTGACCCACATTCAGAGTGGAAAACAGTGAGTTTGTGCTGGGGATAATTCCAGTGGGAACTCATCCAAAAGCCTGAGACTGGCCTGAGAAAGCTCTGTTTTCTGCAGAGCTTCTCTTTGGAGATGGATAATCCCGCTGCACCTGCACGATGTCTATTTTTCTTCATCCTGTCTCTCTCTGTAGGTGACCTTTCACACAAACTTCTGAATCCCTTAGGAATAAGAAAGCAACACTGAAAGTAACACCGCAGATTAAGTACAGGTCTTAGACCTGCACCCATTCAGGGGTGGTTCTCACAGCAGCTGTATCTCGTCCTTGCACATTTACAATGCTGATTCTCTGTAACATATAATGGTGAGGAGGATGGCGGGACCCAGGTTAGAGTGCTCCCAGGGGGACCCCACATTGGAAGCAGTGTTGCTGTGAGACATTCCTCCGCTCCTTTCTTTCATTCTTTCCAGCTTTTTCAGGCTGAGGTCTAACACTGAGTCTTCAAATTCGGGTGTTGAAGCTGAAGCAGTGGCTGATACGTAACACACAAATGATTATTAGAGTAGCACAAGCCCTTTTGACCAAGTATTACTGCTGTGTAGTTTTTTTTGTCTTTGGGATTTTTCCCCAGCTGGATATTGCTTTTGAACTGAAATGATCTGAATGTCTCGTAGGAGCTGAGCTGTCTGGAAAACATTTTGATCAAATTCCAACACAGTTTTCCCAAGTGTGTTTCTTTTGCCTTTTGCTAGCTACTTCCTGATGCTGTTTATCCAAAACACCACCTGCCGTCAAGGGCAATGCTGGCCATTTGAAACGTCTCCATGTCCATGAAGCAGCTGTACCTATTAGGCTTGATTTCTGCAATGAATTACCAAGTGTGTGTAATTTTAAACCCACTCTTCTTCTCTCTCCTCCTACCACCACTAGTCATCTCATTTCATCTGCAAGCAGTGATGGAATTAGGTTGCTAAGAACCTGGAAGGTTTGCTTTCTCTGTATCAAATTTAACAAATATATGTATGGCTTATGCAAGAAGAAGGGCAGTTTTTCTGTTTTCCTGCCATATCCTATAAGCCTGGAATCTGTCCTCTCTGTGAATAGCAATATTAACTATTAATTTCAGTTTATTTGGAGAAGAAGAAGGAAAAAAAAAAAAGGAATGAAGACTAAGCTTGGGAGGTATGCGATAGGAAGATACAATTCTCAAATAAATATTTTTAAATTGCAAGAGAGTCTGAACTTGGGACTGATATGCAAGAAAACACACAAGGTTTACATATAGTGGTGATATCCAAGAAGCCTGATTCAAAGTGAAACTGAGAATATAGTTTTGCATTAGTATGTGCTATATTTGGATCAAGCATAGAGGGAGGGAAAGGGAAACTGAATTATATGAAAGTAGAAGTGGACTCCAACATCTTAATAATTCCCAAAATAATTATTTATTTTTTCTTTATTTGCTCAGGAGATCCTCAAGTACCGTGGAACGATGAATGAGCTGCCAGCAAGCTTGATGAATGGTGTGACTGTCACATCCACTGAATGTTCTGGAGCTTTTCTGACAAGTCTTCATTTTCTGCCAGTACAGACTGCTTTTATTTTTAATTTTTTTGAGACATTATAAAATTTTTAGCTTCTAAGCTGTATCTGCAACCGAAGTGATTTGTGAGGGCTAATGTAACTCTTTGTTCCAAACACAGCTCTCTTTTTTTTTTTTTCTCCTTTTAGCAAGTATGAACACATTTAAGTTTTAGAAAGCCTTGAAGTAATTGTTACAGCTGTATTTCACCAATGGGTTGCATGGACTGCTCACTGTCTGTAAGTGATGAGACCTTTTCAGTACAGAGAGCCCAATCTCTGTAAGGTTAACATTTGACCCTCCAAAGAATCCTGATACTGATTTAAAAATCATAAGAATGGGAAATTTAGGGGACAGTATTTTAAAGTTGTATTTTATAAGGCATATTGCTACAATCTTCTCATCAAATACACCCATCTTTATAAATCAATTTTTCCTCTTCCATCCTTCTCTCCAGGTTCTTATATCTCTCATCAACCAAGTTTGTGAAACTGGTCTTTGCAGAATTCTGTTAGAGCAGAGTGGTGGTTCTTGGAATATTTCTGAACAACTCATAATGGAGAGATTAAATATTGAATTAAGTGAGGCTGTTTCAAGAAGGCTTTTACGTTATTTGAACAGCTCCAAGACTTCCTTACTTGGCTCCCCTGCAACAAAACACTTGGTTTTAATATTTTCTGGGGTTACCACTAGGTATTACATTTGGTGTCAAAGTCTGTGACACTTGCTTAGGTCTGTGAAAACCACTGAACCTCACTTAAGTAATCACTTAACAAATATATATATTGCATACTTGGCAGTGGAGAGATGCCACGGTTAGATGACAGAGCCACCCTATGAAAAGGGACTTGCCATGCATTCCCAAGGGACACATCTTATTAAAATAAAATACAAGGAAAACAAGAACATATCAAGAATAGTGGTCTATGTATTTCAAAGGCAATAAGGTATGCCAAGAAAAACATTGCAGTCATGCTTCGAGCTTAAAACAACGTTTGAGAAGCTTTTTAGAAAGCTTTCTACTTCAATTTCAGTTTGGTGCCAGTGTGGATTTTCAGGCTTACAGAAATTTTTTTTTTGATAATTGAGATACCATATAGAAAATACAGAATTAAGAATAGGCATTCCTAATATTGGAATCCCTTTGTTATCCACTCCAAAAAGACATGGAAAAAAATAGGGTGTCCTGGAAAAGAGAGAGAAGGAAGAATGTCCTAGAAAATAGCTTAAAAACCCAGACCATCTACGTTGGATGCATTTATATGCAATAACAGATCATGTATTCATCAAACTGGCATTTGTTGAAAACCTAAAACCTAAAATAGAAATTAGTCTTTTTTTTTTTTTTTTCAATAACAATAGCTAAGGGGGAAGCTGGTGACGAAACCCCTTGTTTTAGTAACCTGAGATCAGGCGTAACAGTCTTAGCTGCAGTGGAACATATACTGTCTCTTTAACAATGTTATATAGCAGCTTCTGCTGACTACATACTATATAAGATCCATTTTGCTGAATATTCTTTCTTGGAGCAATTATTAGCAGAATAGGAATGGAACAGTCTTTGAAAAAAAAAATTAAAAAAAATGTTTTTTCAGACCACGTTGTTATGGATAGTCGGACAGGAATAATGCTGTCTGGCTTTAGGTGACATCTGGCAAAAGGTGACTTCCAGAAAACGTAGCTGGTTTGGACAGGAGTGAACTGCAAACCAGCTGAACTGAGTAGCGCCCAGAAGGGAATATGAAGTCCTGTGTTGCCATCTGTCCGTGCTCTAAAGTGCACAGCAACCCTTAGTGCCTCTACTTGGTTGCCTGCTTAGGCCATTACCTGAGCATCTGTTTTGTTTTCCTGGATTTCTGTATTCCCACCAATGAGGGGGAGTACGGAACTCCAGAAAGTGAATCTATATAAATTAAAGGAGTAACCTAACCCGGCTATTAAGCAGGAGGGGAAGGAGGGATGCTGTGCTCTTATTGCTCTGTGCAATGTGCTGTTCACCCTGGCCCCCTTGACATTTCCAGTTTTCTTCTCTTTCCCTTTGTCTGCATTTATCTTGTGGCAGCACATTTTGTTTCTTTACCTGTCCCTGTGTGATAGAATAATGTCCGATTTTGTAGCTTGAACTATGCAGTTGGTTCCATATATTTTCAAAGATTAGAGGAACGTGCTCATGGGTTTTAGATAGTGACATTTGTGATGGGCTGGGATACATGGGTTAGAGTTGCGTGTTCAGCCCAGTAGAGCAGGAAGCCTAGGGCACTCCAGACCAGACAGCTTCGATAGGATAAAACTAGCTTTCCTGTCTTCACCA
The DNA here is from genome assembly GCA_002844005.1 of Limosa lapponica baueri. NCBI lineage: Eukaryota > Metazoa > Chordata > Aves > Charadriiformes > Scolopacidae > Limosa > Limosa lapponica. Next base: position 426,227 of record KZ505683.1, on the reverse strand, counting down.
CGGTTTTTCAATGTGGTAGATAAAACAACCAAACCAAAGCTTTGGAAGTGAACAGAAAATGTAATTTCTATAAGAACTTCTATAATCAAAAAATTTCTGAAAAATAAACACATTTGTGGAAATTATTCAAAAAATGATATCACATTTTGTCTTCCTTTCTCTGGAAAGTGTCTGAAGTTTCTTAAGCTGCCTGATGGGAAGCAGTGAAAGCCTAAGATCCTGTAGGCTGCTATGTCAGGGAAAAACATAACTACCCTTTAAAGATGTATTTCATCCTGCCTCTCATATTACTAGGCTCTTTGCTCCACTGGGTATTTGTAAGTTACACTGGTCTTAGAATACAAAAAACCCCAAACAACCCCAAAGAAAAACAGCTGAGCTAATTTCAAAATCTTTTATTTGAGAAATGATGTGTGAATGGTATAGAGGCTGTCAGATTGATGCAGTATCAGACAGGGGAGCGAAGGTACATTTCCCCAGCATTAGATACTTAAGATAGGCATTCATGATGTCCTAGCCAGCCCAGCCATTGAATCCTGTGGCCTCAGGCTGCCTAGGCTTCCTCTGTGGGTAGCAGAGAGTGAGACTCCTGGACAAGGCAAGTGAATACACCTGAGTTAAGGGAGTCCTGATCAGTCAGCAAAGGAGCCTCTCCTTCTCTGCTGGATATCGTGAGAATCGCTTGCTTGGGAGGTACCTAAAATTAGGTGATGCCCATTATCCTTTCTATATGAATTTTTAAACAACTAATAAATCGTCTCAAGTCTTCTCTGAAATATTGAGACACTTACTTTCAGTTGGTTTCATCTCCCAGGAGGATATTTTTATTTCATTCATTCTCCTAAATTGTCCTTACCTGGTTTTCACATCCCATTCCTTGCACCATTATGATCATCAGAACAACACTTCATGATTTGGCCTTATCATAGGCAAATCAAAACTGAGGTACAGTGGCAAATAATGCGTACTAAATTTAAACATCAAGGCGAATTGTTATTTACATACAAGACAGCTTTATTGTTATGATCATTTATTTATTGCACTTCTAGCGTACTGGGAGCTTTGCAGCATATATTGCTAGGTGTGCTCCCTGCCCTTTGAATACTGATATTTTGGAATTCTCCTGAGAATGAAAGGCTGGTTGATCTACTATTGAAGCTTGACAGGTGATATTCTTATTTATCTTTTTAAAATGAGAAAACAAAATGTAATCACCATTCTTTCTGAGCATCTGGAAAAATATGTATAGCAGACATGAGCAGTTGCAACTCCCTTCCTCTGTTAATCACACTGGGTAGGAATATTTACAGGTTTTATGATCTGATTGCCTTCTTCATGCAATGTAACTCACCACCACAGTTAGGGATAAATACTGCAGGGAAGGTACTCTGAAGGCTGAAGTATACATTCTTCTTCAAGGTGGTGCATTTATCTGTTTAATAAACCTGGTTCACAGCTCCCAACAGCTATAGCCAGTCATTAATAATGTAATCTGTGTCAGCCCATAGGGCCTGGTAGCAGAGCAATTAGGACACCTGGCTGCAGAACCAGAGTTATGAGCACAGGCTGCGCTCCATATGCGTGCTGACAGTGGTTCCCAAGGGATCCTGCTTTAAATGAAGGTTTAGTCACTCAGGCTGGCAAGTGCAAGGTGGGCAGGAGTGATGCCAACAGGCTCACGCCTGTCCTTGCTGTTTTTTGCAGAAGTGGGCGTGCTTTTAACTCTTTACCCAGGTCTCATCCCAAGACTCGGGGTGGGGTGGATGCGTTGTAGATGTATGTCACTGCCCTCTTATGGACAGAGTCAGCGGTGATGGGGAATGTATTCTCAGTGTCCCCCAGCAAGGTGCATGGTATGCTTCAAATTTAGAAAGCCTCTGTGCATCAAATGGTGGCAGCCTTAGCTTTCAGCAGGAAGTTGTAAAAGCAGTATGTGCTGTTGCTCAGCCGTTCTGGAAGGGGAACAAGCACACCAAATCACGCAACTGATACACATTTATTACAACACAGTGGTTATAATTTGGAGGAACACCAGCAGAAAGCTAACAACAATTCTTAATGTTCCCCGGGATATTCTCTTGGGCTCCACTGGAAGCAAGGGCATCCAGTCAACAAATAATGTCTTTACTATGTTTTGCTGCATAGATTCAAAGTTTTGTCTTGCTGAAGGTGGCTACTTGGTGGCCTCTTATTCAGATGCACGGGCTGTCCTTGAAGCATGTTATAAAAGTAATATAGAATAGGAAAATGGTATTATTTGCAAGCAAACTGAATAACAGTATAAAATTTGGTGGGGTAGCACTGTGCAGTCAGTCGAAACCAAGACATAATAACTTCTATGTTAAGGGAGAGAGAGTAAACTTCACTGTCTATATTTTTGGGCTGCTATATTTTCAGTCTCTTTTTAAAAAAAGTATTATCAAGCCCCAGCTCCATTAGACTGTTCGTGACCTCTTGTCAATCTCTTGGAGTCTCTTGGAACTCTGGTGTCTGTGCTGGATCAGGCCTTGATCACCACTCCTTGTGATCAACAGCTGCTGCTTTTCTCTGTACCTGTGCCCATCGGTCAAGGGCAGTTACGTGCTATAGCTCCCAGTCTGGTGAATTACTGATGCTAAAGAGGGGAGATCCTGCTGCCCTACTCTCCCCTGCTCTGTTCCTACCTCTTCAGGCTGCATAGTCCTGGCAGTCCTCTCCACTGTCTCTAGGACTTATCTAACTGTACAGTGACCTGACTTAACTTGGCAGCACTAAAATAACCCCCAAACAAAACCAAAGTGTAGCTTTTTGCTGCTTAGTAAGTTGAATTGGCTTTATTGTACAGACAGAGCATCAGAAGTTATACAAGAGGAGCTGAGGCTGTGTGGTTGGGAATGGGGATACAGGCAAGGAAGAGGGAGAAGGAAAGTGGAGGAGCAGGACCATTGCATCCTGAGCCAACCAGCTGTTAAATCTTCTCTGCTACACATCTGGCTATACTCGTAGCATCTCAGCACTTCTTTTTGTCTCTCACCAGGCTACCTTATACCATGCAGTGGAGTAATGGTGGTCTGCTATTGCCATTTTACAAGAGAAGGAACAGAGACAATCAGTGTGTCTCCCAGAGCTACGCAGATTAGCTGAGGCAAGGCAAGGAATTGGAGTCAAGTGTCACAAACCAGAGGTGAGTGTCTGAACCACTGGCCATTCCTCCTTACCAGAAGGTGCAAATAATCTTTCTTCCTCCCTCTTTATTCCTGCTCTTATGTGGTAACTGTACTTCCGCTTATGAGCCTACAGGGGTATTTTAATACTGCACTGCAAAGGCAGAGGTTCAGTACCATCTTCTGTCCTTTTATCCATGAACTATTCCAAATAATCTTCTAGTTAGGGAGTAAAATGGAAGTTGCCTTCCATTTGTTGCTGCCCTGCTGTAGTCTGACTAGTTAGCTGCCAGAGTCTTCTAATTTCTAAGCTAAATGTGCTAGCATTTGGATTTCAAAGTGCGAAACCATGTTCAGCCTATTCATATCCAAGAGTGCTTCTGATTGGAGTTTTTATTAAATTTTTCTTTGTAGTTAGGTTTGGTAACGTGAAAATATATTATGCCTTTTGAAAGCGTCAAGCTAACATGCACCAAAGATTAGCTTGTTTCTAAATAATAATCATGTGACACTTAAAAGTCACTGTGCAGACTGTACATGACACTCAGGGACATGTTTAAAAGCAGTGTAATCAGCTTTCAGTCTGGTCTTCCACTTTGCATGCATTTAGAGTAAGTCAGACAGAAATATTCTATTTGCAGGTCTTGCTGAGATCTCTTCAACTACCCACTTGTAAAATCTTTTAGTAGCATGGTAAAAAGACAGAAAACAGCTCATATAGCATCTTGAAAATAAAGTAATGCACTGGAGGTAAAAGCTTCTGAATGATGGCATATTAATTGCATTTCATATTAGTCCCAAATCATTTTTTTTTTATTGGCTGCATTTCGCTTAGTGAACGTAACCTCTTCCACTTGTGGAGCTTGTGCAAACAGACTGCACTTCCCTTGCCCATATTCCGTGAGTGTGTTTGCAGTATGGAATACTTGGTATCCACAATACAAGCTGCGCTATTTAGCTGTGATTAGTTACTTAAGTCATTTGTTATTATTTCCATTACCTAACTGGGGGTGAAGAATTTATAATTAGCAGGGCGAGTTTGGCTTTCTGAATAAGGCAGTAATTTGTGGGATGGGATTTAGCAGGGAAGTAGAATTAGGACATTTTCCCTTTTCTTAATTTTACAGGTCTTGTCCATAGAATCAATCCTAGAAAATTAAGTTACTCTTAATACTTTAGGAAGGGAACATATTAATTTTAAAGACTGCATTCTATTTAAAATTAACTCAACCATGCTCTTGAGGGTAACTGTGAGAAATACTGTCAGTACAGAGTTTGGTTTATGTCAGTCCATATGCAGCATGTGTATTGTGTCTACTATGCACTTAGATATCTTTGATCTGTGGGGCTGTGGCTCTCCTAGTCACCCTTCGGTTTGAACCTGTAGTCAGTGATATAGCTGTCGGCAGAGGCTAAAGGTTTGGTACAGGGTTCTAGTTAAAGCCACTCCCTGCTGTTAAGGCAGCTTTTCTGTACTACTTCTGTCGTACATGTGCTGAAATGAATTAGGAGTTTTGACAGTTAGGAGCCAGGAGCTTATTCCTACTTCCACATTTGGTAGGACTGGAAGTCTTTATAGGGATACATTTAATGTTTAAGTCAGGGTAATAATGAAAGTCAGGACTAGTTGGAGATCTCAGCTTCTGCTGAATCTCTATGGGAATATTATACTCCGGTTAGGAGTATAACCCTTAAATGTGGGCAGATCAGTGTCAATCGTGTAGTTTTAAAAATAAACTCAAGCCTCAATATTGGGTTGATTTTAGTAAGCAACTCAAGTTTTAGTTCAATCTGTATTTGGCTTTCAAATTGCATTTTGAACTCTGGCCAGTAGAAATGAGAGACTGAGATTGGACTCAAGAGTGACAGGGCAGTGCATCTAGCCTTTCACTGGTCGGTGATGAGCATGAAGGTTTGAGTAGCGCTTGCAGGGCATTCTTGACCTCTGATGGGCTTGTACAGAAATGGTAAGTTAAATGTCGGGATGAATTATCTTCAGGGGGTGCTTGTTATTCTTCATGGACTACACAGAAAGACTAGTGTGATCTGACTTCCAACTCAGATGTCTGCATTAAATACTTACTGCTAGCTGGGATGAATCAGGTCTTTTTTGTGTGTTGGCAGTAGCACTAATGAGGATCGATTGCCTGGATTTTCAACACATCAGTAGCAACCTAGTACTACTCTGGAATTTACTTAGATTATTTTGATTAGTGGTTGCTCTCCTTGTCAGTTATTTTGAATAACATTTTGAATCCTTTTAACAAATATGGAAGTACTGTAAAAATAGGAAAGCTGGAGCCAAGGTAGATGAGTTCATTCCAGCTTTGTTCAGGCTTGATCCAATTCTGAAGGAAGTGCCTTTCCACAAAATGTTGGGTGGAGACACCCCAGGTTCTGTAGCTCAGCCAGTCTGGCTATTTCAGTTGGAAAATTTTATTTCTTCTGTTCAGGCCAACTTTATGCTTGCTTCTTCTTTCTAAAACAGATGTACAGATTCACCTGGTTCCTATCCATTTGGTAGAGTTTTCCCAATAAGTTCAGTGGGTGTGAAAATAATCAATAAGCAATATCTGTCATGCCTTTCATCTTTCATCTGCAAACTCTCTGCGGTCAGCCGCCTCCCCCTTGTACAGAAGAGGAAATCGTAGTTGTGAAGGGGCTTGAACAGGAATTGAATCTTGCTTCTCTGAGGGTTGGGCTTGGCACAGAACACATTAATCAGCAGCTCTGGCTCAGGCAGGCATATTCCTTGCTCTTTCCTTCTCCTTTCCCTTCCTCCTCTTGGCTGCTTGTCATTGTCTGGCTCTCCCTTGACCATGCTAGCACATTTGTGAGTAGGACTGCAGAATAAGTTGGACTGGGGAACCATTCCAGCTAAAAAAATGATTATTATATTGGAGGCACAGATTATATTTCAGCTGAATCACTTCCTTAGGAGACTACATAAATGTTTGTGCTGGAAGGGCACTGTGAGAACCAGGATTGGAGGTGAAGTAGGAATGGCTTTAGCTGGCAAATGTGTCATGGCTGCCAAAGCCTCAGCCTCAGGAAGGGGCTCTGAGTGCACGGGCAAACCTGATCAAGTGACCTGATACAGTATTGGTGATGGACTTGCTTTGAGCAGGGGATTGGACTAGGTGATCTCCAGAGGTCCCTTCCAAGCTCAATTATTACTGGCATGCCCTTACACACCAGGGTGATGCATAAGGGCATGCCAGTAGCTGTTGCTGCCCAGAAACAGGGCCTGCAGGTCCCTGGTGGCAACTAGTAGGAGTGAAAAGCACCACAGTAGGATGGTCTGGGAGAGGGATGCTCCCAAATCGTCTTGTGACAGCTCTGCCTGCATTTCTTGCATGCCTGCAAGCATTGCATATGACACAGGAAGAGGGATGTAAGTGCATTCCTTACAAGCCAACAGCAAGTTATTATCTGCAGCAAGTGAGGGATATTTTAGAGAAACTGTACTTCAGAGAAGTATAGTGGAGGGTCAAGACTTCTTAGGTGTCTCAGGGATGTAGTCTCAAGGGGAATTCCCTGGTGGCAGAGAATCCCAGCTGAGATCTCAAGCCAGATGGCCCTTTTCTCCATGCCAACACAGCTGTTCATATCACCAGGTGAGAGACCAGACTGGGAGACTGATGCCACTGAAATATAATGTGTTCTTTGTTAAGTTCATGGTGAGGTTGACACAGCAACCCTGGCTCAGAGCTGCTTTTTAAAGGCTCAGCATAGTCTACTGCATGGTCTCTTAGATTTCTGTTTACGTCTTGTCAAGCAGCTCTTGCTAGTGACACAAGTCTTTACACATTTCCCTGGCTACCCTTTGGCCGGTCCTCTGAGAAGATCCTATGTAATGACCAGCCCCTGTCTCCTTTGAGTATGGTGAGACAGGCTGCAGTCACAGCACCTTTACTTGTTCCCAGTGATTTCACTGGCGAGACGAATCAATCTTGAAGGAGGGCTTGCTCTTTTAAAGGAAGCCAATGAGCCTTTGCACAGTTGGCATGACACGTATTGGTTATTTGAACTAGAGAGGGCAAAATCCCTTGGGCCTGTTGCCCAGGCTTTATGAGTTTATTTGGGGATGGCTGACAGCTTGCTGTCCCCAGCTCTGTGCCTCACCCTGGACGTAAAAGGTGCCTCTGAGTCAGCTGCTGCATCACCTCGGTTTACATCATGGTTATGGTCTAGGGTATAATAGGGCTGATTCATGTTGATTCATCGGCAGCTCAAATGTCCATACGGTCTGTGCTAGGCAGAAGGCTAAGGCATTATTTTTCTCCTTTCGTCCTATCTGTCTCAGGCATTCCTACTCTCCGCCACAGCCCTTAGCCAAGCTTGAGTATGGGGAGATTCACTGTTCTGCAGAGCATTGCTAGAAATTCTACCTTCTCCCCCCAGCACCCTTCTTTCAAGGGGCTTTCTTGGGTCTTCACATCAGTTGCAGAAACATAGTGTCTGATGGGTCCTCACTGTGCTGCCGACCTGTGTGTGTCTGCAGGGTGCTGCCCCCTTCAGTTCCTCATGGCCCATTGAGGCAAATACTTGAGAATTTTCCTTCCCTTGCCGTCCTTTTCCCCTTGCTCAATGGGGTCCTACCTTGTTCTTGTCCCTTTTAGCCACTCATGCAAAACTGGAGAACGCTATGACACGACAACATTAGAAACTTTGCAAAATGTTCCTGCATTTTCTACACTGCAGCTGTGGACAAAGCTCACAAAATGCCATGTTATTATGTACCACAGGGGCAAATGCTGCCTGTTGTATGCTAGCTGCTTCCTTGCTACTGAGAAAGCTCCCTTCTGACCCACTGGCATTATCTTCAGGTGCAGATACCCTAAGTGGTTCTCGGCCTCAACCCATCGCTTTCCTCCTTCACCCTACATTCAACCTTTCATTCTCATCCCCGCTTCCCTGCTCTGCCTCTGTGGCTGCGTGCCAGGCAGCTGGTTGAACCCTATCACTGAAATGATCAAAGCTGAAGGGAACTTTATTTCTGAAGGTTATTTGTACTCCTGATGGCTGCAGCGATATAGTCAGCAGCATCGTGCTTTTAGCAGGCAGAGAAAGCGGTTCTGGCTGGACAGGAATATCTCTGGTGGCTTTGCATTGCAGAAAACAAAGTTTTGTGGAACTGCTCCTGCCTGACAGGAGTCTGTCAAAGGGGTTTCAGTGTAATGAGGCTGGGGGATCCAGAAGATCAGCTCAATGAGGCCTTAAGGATGTGGTGGGGCAGGGTGAGAAGAATGAGAAGAAAGGTGGAAATGAATGCATGAAAATTCAGTATGTTCAGACAAGGCTGGGAGTGCTGTCAGAATGGAGATGGGGTTAGAGGAAGCTTTACTGGGGAGAGGGAGAGATGAGCACCAAATTGAGGAGAGGGGTGTTTAAGGGAGGTGTCATATCGTTTACTAGGCAGATGTAGGTGGAAAAAGCTCCGACATACTTCTAAGCACACTGACTTTTCAGTGACATGGAGATGGGCTTGTGTACCTGAAAATCTCTCTGGTTTTGTCTCCCAAATACTCAATTTAATAAAAACTGGGACCTGTCCTTACAAATATTGCCTTGGTTATGTCCTGAGGCTGTCAAAGCTCCAACAGCCACACTATTACAGCCAGAAGTAGAGACAGAATGAAACTGGGGAAACTGGCAGTTGAATTGGAGGAAAAAATCAAAGGCAGTTCTTCTTGTTGGCTTTCCCAAGTATATGTTAAAAACAGGTCTCTGACTTCCTTATGCAGTCTCTGCCCAGCAGTAGATTTTACATTCTCTAGGGTCCCTAGAGTTCAAACCCATTTAATGTCTAAAAATGCTCGCCTGTTTGTTGCATAGCTGAATCCCACTTGGCTTTCTCCAAAATTAGCAGAGCTACCCAAATAGTAGAGATGACCAGGATCATTCCCTCCCTGTTAGCTTTGTGCATGATTTCCTCTGATCTTTACTGGATAAACTGCCTCAAGCTAAATGTGTCCATCAATGTACGTGTCAGAGCTCTGTCCTCAGGCTTGTCACGGCACAGACGCTGCGTGAAGGAAGTCCCCTTGCATGTGATAACATACAGCCTTTGTGTTTCTAGTTTAGTGAAGGGTAAGTGATGGTATATGATTTCAGGGAAGGCTGCTGGTTTGCAATCTCTTCAGGAAATTGTAATGTTCGCTTAGACTCTATCCTTAGTCTGAATACATTAAGCCCACTGGCGAAAAGATAGCCACAATTTAAGTTAATTGTACAGTGCTGGAAACGATAAAAGAAGAGTTCTCTTTGTAGTCAGTCCTCCCACTCATGGGATCAGCTAGTTTCATATCCTTGCTATCTCACACCACAAACCAGCAGAGAGAAAACAGTAATTCTTGACTCTTTTTTTGAAGTGGAGGAGGCAAGGGAAGGACATTTTTGTATTCTGCACAGCTTTATTTAGCAGCAAGCTTGCATTTAACTGCAATTTTCAAGTGTCTCACAAAAGATTATCACACGTATCCTGAGAAATATTGGCAGTGGAACTGTCACTTTATTGTGAAGAAAGAAAATGGGGCAAAAAGAAGTGAAATTGAGGGAATTAGTGTCAGGACTTTCTGGGTCTAGTTTTAGGCTTAGTTTATTATAAGCTTTTAAATGGTGAGGTGAGCCGTTTTCAAAAGGCTTTTTGATAAAATGCGATCAAACAGTAATGCTTCCAGACTTTTTCCTCCCATTTACAATATAGGGCTGTGGAATAGGTAACCAGGCACTACTCCATCTCGTCACTCCTCAAATCTGGAGAAAGTGAGAGAAGGACAAATAGGCTGTTTGCCTCTGAAGTCCTAGCAGTTGACTTCACAGGATCCCTGAGCATGTCGTTGATAGGAGAAAGCTCTGTTTTGGATGTAAGGGCACTGCCTTGGAGATGATGGATTTGGCCTCAAATGCAGGCAAGAATTAGATATTGCTGTGCAAAATACTTTTCCCTGGGCATTCAGAAGGAACCTTCAGTAGCTCTGTGCCTGTTTACTCCCCAAAACAGGGGTCCCTGTGTGCTTTCTGAGGATGAATGTTGGTGAAAGCAAATGCCAAACCATGGCACCACAGTGAGGCTAGCAGAGCTGCTGTCAGTCATTCCTGTCCTTGCAGAAATCTCCTTTCAATTGCAGCACAAGTATTTGTATGACCTTGTGGGAACTATATTGGAAAAAGTGCGTTTGTTTTTTTTTCCCAGGGGCTTTTTTTCAGCTGGATCGGTTCTCTGATCTGGTTCACCATGTAGCCACACAAATATTTATGATGGCACAGTACAACAGATTATCTGGGAGATGATATGGGAGTGGGAGAAAGTGCGGACTGCTTTATTGGCATTCGTGTTCACTTAAAAGAATACCAAACTGTAGCTTAAAGAAGAAAGGAATAGCAGTGGGATGACACATCTGAGAAGGGAGTTGAGGCATGTGCATTATTCCCCAGAAATGAAAATACAGCTTCAAATGGTGCAATTACAGGGAAGATCAGCTAACACAGCCATTTCCAAATGATGCAATCTGCAGGCAGGGAGATTTTCAGTATTTTGGTTGCTCTGAAACTTCACTTTGAGGGAGCTGGGAAGTGAAAGATGCAGAAAGCAAACAAAAGCTGCAGAAAGATGCAGAAAGCTGCAAACAGCTGCAAAAGCAGTGGGTGTGCATGTGGATGACCCTCCATCACCATGTGTTCTGCAAGATCTGAAGTAAAATCCTATGTGGGATTGTTTTGGATAAATACGCTGGTCTCTGTGTGTTTGTGTGTGTGCACGGTACAGGCTGGGATTCTGTGAGGAGTTCTTATGTGGTTTTCTTCTCTTGAAGGTGCTTGTTGTGGGTTTCTTTTGAAAATGGTTGTTGCCAGAAGGAGAATATAATGCACAGATTTATTTACCACTGTTTTCTTACTAAGCTGTGCTACTTGCAGCAGCCTTCTGGGCCCTGCACACTATGGGGCACACAATGGCACAATAGCCTGGCCAAGTCCTCACAGAAAGATGACGTGGGGCTCCCGGTCCCATGTTGCCAGTGTTCACCCTGACTTCTGTCACTTGGCACTTGGGCTTGCCTGGCCTTGGGACAAGGGCCCTGTCTGTACCTGCCCATATTCCCCAAAACGGATTTTGCTGTGCCTTTAATGGCCTCTGGCATTTGCTTTAATATGTCTGGGTTTTATGCCAAAACATCCTAGTTCCAATGCATCCAGGTGGAGAGGAGAGAAATTAAAGAACTGTTGTTTTCTGCTTTGTGAGGCTCTACTGCATTTTGTAAAACCCTTCAGAGATAATTCCCAGTCCAGAAGGGAGCTCACAACATGCTTCACCATTGTTGGCTGATGCACTCACCAAGTCTGTTCAGAGCCTTACAGCTACATGGATGCTGAAAAGCTTTCCTGGACAGAGGTCCAAAATTGCTGGGCTGTGTCTCTGCTGCAGTCTCAAGCACCAGTTTGTATCTGCTCTTTTTCTCCAGGACCCAAGGTATAACTTAGACACATCTGAGCTAATTTTGAACGTGTTAGCTCAGCTGCCTATATCAGTCTAGCTAGGCGAGCAAGGAATTCACCAAAGATTTCCTGTCAGAGAATCAAGGTAAATTAAAAAAGAATGAAAAATTGAGGTAAATGAGTGCTGAGCTCCACGGTGCTGCAGGTTTATGGCTGTCCCTGCCCCAAAAGATCAAATTTTGGGTCTTTTCACATGGTACAGTATTTTTGGGGATGTCATAGCATTACATTGTGAGGGACTGTGCTTCTTGCATACTACTGAGATAAGTATCCCCTGTTTACATGTGCCTTTTAAAAAAAATTCTACCCCACTGTTGTATATAGTCTCATAGTTGTACATGAGGTAAGATAAAGACTTTTCTGCTCTGTAGTCTGTGTTGCGGGATGACGGACTATGTGCAAGTACGTTGATTCTAGACTAAATGCCAAGTCTGATTTAGCATGGCACTTCTTGTATTAGCGTTTCCAGGGACACATGAACCAGTTCCTTTCAGAAATGTTTTTTAATGAATGAAGTTCTGAATATCCAAGTGACTCTTCATTATTCAATGGTACTTCATTTCAGTAGATACAGTTTCAGTCAGTCAAAATCTCCCCAGCTTTTAAGTGAATGATGTTATTATACCTCCACTTCTTCAGAGGCTCTCAGGATCTGTGGTGAGATCAAAGATGTCAACCGCCCTGTGATCTTCATTAAAAGGGAAGGACAACAGGGAGAGGACTGGCTCAGGCAGTGGAAAGATCTTTTAAAAATCTTTGTCTCTTCAGACCATAATAACAGAGCAATGATTCTTGATTGGATACAGGGTAAGAAGCAGAACAGTATTGGAATCAGACAATTTGGTAGTTCCCTTCTTTTGCGCATGGGGAAGGTCCTTTCCGGAGCATTACAAATTCTTTGTTGCCCCTGCATTTAACAAGATTGTAGGAAACCTGATGGGAAGGAATGACCTTGGGAATGGGTTTACAGTTCCAACTACTTCAAATTTGACAGGATTGCTGGGCTTTTAAAGCTATGAATGAAAAGGAAGCAAAAATTTTATCTTCATCAATTCCAGGAGCAGAAGGACCAAGATCTTTTTTCTTAGTAATCCTGCACCTCTACATGACAGTGTCAGGGCTCTGAAGGCACCCCAGCCCTGACTGACCCTTCTTAACCCCCTCCTGGGGCTCTCCCCACCCTGCCTACAGCACAGGACCCCATTTCAGCTCCCCTGGGCCCATTGGTCCCTGCCCCAGTGATGCTGCAGCAGGGACGGTCTCCAGCTCTCCACAACCCTGCCTGGCCATGGACCCCCTGAGCTGGGCCCACCCATGGGTCCATGTCCCCAGCCCCAGGGAGGTGCCCAATGCCCAGGGCTTGGTCTGCCTTGGGTGCCCTGGTGCCCCCCCTGCCAGCCCAGTTCTGGGCTCTGCCCTGCCGCCTCCCATGGGGACCCCCCAGCACCCTGTCCCCAGGGAGCCCCTAGCCCTTGTGGGGTGCTGACGGTTGGGTTGCTTTTGCTGGAATTCCGCCAGCGCCTTTCTGAGGGCTTTTTCCTCCTGCTTTCTCAGATACATGAATACTTCTGAGCTGACTAAAAATATTCTTATCTATTATTCAATAATCTCTTCATCTTTCACCTTGCTGCTGGGTTGCTTTGTAAAACTTTAACAATAAGCTCATTTGATTGAAGTGGAGATAAGGAGTCAGCTCATATGTGTAGATTTTTTCTTGAGAACGGTTTGTGAAACCCATGAGTGTTTGGTGTGTCTGCTTGTTTCAGAACCTATAGACATTACTGTAAGAAAAGGGTGCTTGTTTCTTTCCACAGATATTTTGAGTGTGTAACATAAGACAAACATGTTCTTTAACCTTTACTTAAAAATATCTATTGCAAAAGCACTGAGCTCGACTCTAATACTCTAATAGCGAATGAGCTGTTCACTAATGTGAAGCAATGCTTGAAACAGAGTGTTTTCATGGCTGTATTTTTTTTCATTTGAATGTTTCTTTTTCATTAGTGTCAGAATGTTTAGTAAATGCATTTGACAATATTCCCTTAAAGAGTTTATGACAGCCACATGTTTGAGGCTGGAAGAGGAAGGGGGAAGTTACCTCATGTGAGAAGAAAGAGCAGACCGCAACCCCCTGCCCCTTTTATCCCATTTTGGATATTACAACACTGTTCTGGTTTTAGAAATACGTGATTTCTTTTTTGTTTGGTCCTGAAAAAGAGGGACTGCATTTTTCAAGGTGATTGTAAGGAGGAACTGTTAGTCTCTAGGCTGTGCAACCTGTGCGTGCACCATGCACAGGCAGCGTGAGAATGTGTGGCTCATGAAGATATTTGTTCAGGAGTGATAAGGGAAGCCTAACTCTAATCCAGGGCATGATAGCATGTGTGCTCTCAAATGTGAGAAATTCGTGAAATAATGTGGCAGGAAATTTCACTACGAAGTATCTATCATCTGAGTGGTTGCCCTGGTATATATAGGTGGATACCTGTCACCTTCTGCTGCTTTTGCCATGGAGGTGGTAGGTGTGAGAGCAGTGGCTTCTCCATGTTTGCTGAAGAATCTCTCACTTGAGATATGTCTCCAGGTTTCGTGTGTAAGCAGAACTGAAAAGTAAACCATCTATTTTTTCAGTACTTCCCTGAATCACAATCCTGAAGGAAGGGAAGGTTAAAAGCATTTAAAAAAATGTCTTGTTAATTAAAAATATCTCATTAAGCCTCTTTGTCCTTAACAATACTGAGAAAATATACTGATTTAGCAAGTAACTTGCACAAAACACAGTTGTGTTTAATAACATGGTAGCTTGTCACAAATTCCTGCCCTTGCTCATTCCAAGGACAAAATGAAGTTTAACACTGGAATAGTTACAAAGCATTTTGCCTCATACATTTTAACAGTGCATTTTCCCTGTATAGTGTTGAGCTTAGTTATTCTAATTTTATCTTCAGTAATGGGTTCCTAATTTTATTGTTGTGGCTGTTGTTCCCTCAGGGCATTCAGAAATGAGATTCAGTATTTAAAAAAAACCTTAGCTGTAACACACTTTTAATAATGAAATCAATGAAAAGAGTATTTCTGACTAAAAATCCTGAATACTTTTACATGGATACATAAAGAGTTGCTACTCAGTGCTGAGTTTTCCGTCTCTCTTGCATTTAACTGCTTATTTGTCCCAGGGATATTCTGTGCAGATCTGGAAATCTCCATTCAGAAGAGCCAGTGGATGACATGTTTTCTACCAAAGCATTTGTCAGATGTGGTAGAGTCCACAGAAAACCTTTCGAAACACAAGAGGACTGTGTAGCCAGTGCAGCATTATGGCATTACGACCAAGAACCTGTTTTAGCTTTGAAGTCACAGCAGGCATTTCCTCTGAGATAGAAATAGGTGCAATTTTTCCTTCACTTATACAGAAGGAGGCACGTACATGGCTAGGTAGGACTCTGGGGGTTTCCAGCAGCTGCTCTTCTTCACCTGTGTGAAAGGTGATCAGTGTCTTGCTCTGTCTGCATTCCCAGGAGATAGGCTTTTCTCCTGGGGAAACTTCTCCGTGTCTCGTCACTGACTGCGGCTCGTCTGCTCTGCCCTGCACCTCCCCAGCATTATCATCTGAACCATGCGGGGCATCTGGAGGTGAAAGGAAAGCCCGGGAGCAAGTGCTTTGGGATGGCCGGGTGCTCACTTCCCCTGGTGCCCATAGCATCAGCAGAGAAGAATCACCGAAGGTGTCAGTGGGGCCCACACTTGCAGACTTCTTGATTTACATGTCTGTAGATTACTCAAATAGGATAATGTTTTTAAAAAAGGATTGTCTTGCTGGGTCTTGTTTGCCAAATATCAGCCTGGAGCAAGTTTTTACAGCTGAGATACAATGAACATAGCTCAGATACAGCTGATAGCAATGTTTATGATAGAAATCCTGCCAGCTATATAATGCCAGCAACACACTGGCCGCTTACTCACTGGAAGACTTTGTTGTCAAAATGACTCTTTCTTTTGCAAATGGGAGTATGTTTGGGGAATATTACTTGGTGCTTCTAAGAGCAAAGGCTCCACGCTGGTTAGTGGTTAGCCAAGCCCACAGGCGCTGCGTGCCAATGTCCCCACGCAGCTCTGCCAGTAACAATAAGGTCTGGTGCTTACGCAGCACTTTTCATCTTCAGGCTGGTTCGCAGGGGGGGTGGGACCCCCTCCCCCCTCTCCCACAAGCTGCAGTTGCTGCTGGCCGCAGAGCTGCGATGGCAGCTCTCCTGCAGCTCGGAGCTGGAAGGGTCGCGGTGGTCCGTGGGACACATGCTGCCCGTTGCTCCCACACGTTGTTTGAAGGAAAAGCAGCCTGAGCCCTAAGACAGGACAGGCAGCACATCCCAGCTCGGGCACTCATTGCTTGCCGGGGCTACCACATCGTGCCTGCCTGCAAATAGGACTCCTCTATCAGGCTACATAGACAAGGCTTTCTTTATTAGGGTATTTTTGCTGGGGAACACACCCATGAAGAACCAGGGCTCTATGGCTTCCTAAACTCTTTTGACTACTTTGTGTGTCTCTGGGGAGGATTTTGTTCGTCTTAAGGCAAATGGTTTTTTGGTCCTGATCTCATTTCCCAGACTTGGAGCACTTCTGCGTAAAGAATACAAAATATGCAAAATTACATAGTGTTTCTACAGTGGTGTTACTAAGTACCATTCAATGCCCTTGTGCAAAAATAGTTATGACAGGGCAAGCTCATGACAGACGGCTTTGCCCTCATGGAACTGCAGGATAACCTTTCTGCGGATATGCCCTTGGGACCTACTCAGAAACAGAGGTCTCACTTGTTGGTATGGACGAATGCTACCTAGAATTTGGGTAGAAAGGAAAATGTATTTGCTGAGCCATTCTTGGTAACGTAACAGCTCCTACAGTGATGTATTTGTTGTCATTGGCCTGGTTTGAACAGCAGGGTATGTTCAGCTCATATTCAATCATATAAAAAACCGTGAAAAATGACATTGTGATCTAAGACCGCTGAGCTTCAGCTTACATGGTACATCGCCTGCTTCCAGTTAAGCTCAATTTGAAGAAAATTATTGTCAGTTGTGTTTCATTAGTGCACAAAGGGCTGCGTTTATGTTTTCCAGAAAGTTGCTGAATCACATCACGATGCAGAATATATTCCTCAAACGGCCTCTCTCTAATGATGCAAAAAAAACCCAACTGAAGGCAAACCTGTATCAAAAGATGAAACATGTTATAAGGGTTAGCTGAGGAAAAGTAAAACTATCTTTTTTTAATGCCTCATGCTGCAGTGCCTGGGAATTGAAGGGCATAGAGTGTTCCTTTTCTCTTTTACTGCTGCATGACCTGTGCTTAACTATTTATGTTGCAATCCTAAGACCTGCTCTTGCTCCCCAGGAGACAAACGCTAAAGTAGACCTTAGTGCGTGATGGGAAGAGCTCTTAGTATAATTTTAATGTATAAATATTGTATGCTTTATGTAAGTTCTTAGACTTTTACAGAAATGTAAGTTAGCTGGTGCACACTCTGGTGGCCGGTCTTTCTACAAGGAGAACTCACAGGTATAACATGGTAAAAAATGCATGTGTATTTGCCATGTATTGCGCACTATTTTTTTCATTTGTAATTGTTATTTTTAAGTTGAGAACACATATACTACTCAGTCAAGCATCTTACGGAAGTCATCACTCCCAAACAGGTATTTTTTAGTTGCTAGTCTTTTGATCTCAAAGACTGAATCTGGGTTTGTTAAGATCCAGTCTCCGTTAAACTTTTTTGGTCACAGCTCCCTATCTATTTCAAAAAGAAAAAGAATAAGGGAAAAAAATAATTTTGTCCTTTCTTTTGTTGGACTATAATAAACATGGTAGGGAAAAGACTCTTGGTACATATTTGTGTCATGGTCAGCAAATGCAATTCTGATTAGGCCAAGCTTTCTGGGCTTTACAGTCCTACAAATAACTACCAGCTTTCTGGACCTACAATACAGGTATACATGGGTTAAAGATTTTTAGAAATTTTTGTGTATGCACATGTAAATTAGAATAAACATAATGTTCAATTCAGGCACATAGCCTCTACAGACAATAATTAACTTTTTGATATTTCTGCGTATTCTGTCTTTTGAATGCAGTTTTAGTATTGGTTCTGCTTAATACCGTTTACGTTGTCTGTGACATACAGTTGTATATTATTGAGTTATTCTTTTTGTTCAACGGGAAATGCTGGGCTTTTCTTAGTGCAATCTTCCCTTACTTCTAGGTGGTGCTCTATTACTTTGGCTGTAGGTGTTGGAAGATGAAATTCTGCTCAATTGCTAACCAAGCAAATCTCTATCCTGCAATGTGCTGAAGTGCCAGGACACCCCAGTGATCACAGAAGGGGGAAAACACTGAGAGATTCTTGACCCTTCGTGGGGCTCAGGTGTGAACCTGAAGAAGAGGGAAGGAGGAAAAGGTGGTAGATGTGGATCTGCAGCCCCCTTGTCCCTGCCCAGAGAGGTGCTGGTGCTGCTCCCCGTGTTTGCACGGTAACTCACTCTGGCCCTTGGGACTGCTCCCTAAGATATTTTCATCCTCTACCTTTGTCTCTCTCTCTCAGGGTCATCGCTTAAGGTTGAAAACTCCCGTCACTCAGGAAAAGAAGGCGACCTGCTCCCTCTATAGGCTTTCCTGGGGCTTGCGTTCGTGAACTGGCCACCCAGGGGATCAGAGCTGCATGCAGGGTTTGAAGGCTGGCAAAAACTGAAGTGAGACATATTTTGCATTTCTTTCAAATTCAGAGGTGATATTTGTGTGTATGAATATGAGTATGTACGCATGTGCGTGTGTGTGGATACATATATACATTCTCTAACAGTTATATAGATATTTTTTCTGCAGAAGTCACGCATGGAGCAATTTTTACTGTTTGGTCTTAGCCTGTTTTAAACCAATGCATGATCCTTTTGTGTGTGAACTTTCTGTTTGTTACTGGTTTATGATAACACCCTCCTGCCTGCATTCTACCCGTATTAGTGGAAGAGACACCCCCTGAGCTGTTGTTCCCTGAACCCAGGCACGCTCCCTCCCCAGCGCCCGCTGTCCCGACTGCTTTTCTCCTCTCTGTCCCAGGGTCCTGCCTACGCAATTGCACCAGCACTGCGGTTTCTGGCATCGCTCTGGTAAGAAAAGCAACCTGTACTAAGAACACCCCTGTAAATGAAAAAAGATTATTTGTAGCTTGGATCAGCTCAGTGAGCTGATTTCCAGCATAGCCCCAACAACAGTTGCAGAGCAGCATGAGTGTGAAGAAGCAGCCGGAGGCAAGGCAGGGATGGGAGACAGACGTTCCCAAGCTGGCCTTGCAGCTGAAGCCCCGCTTTGTGAAACCCCGGCTGCCAGCATACCTTTGCTGTGGCACGGATATCAGAGGGAATTCCCCTGCAGTGCCTGAAATAACACTTTAGGGAAGAACTGACACATTGGTGAGTTATATATTAACTGCTATAGATGACCTTTCAAAGAGTGGCAGGGTAACAATCTCATGGAATTACTGATAAAGAAAAATGGTATTTTTTCCATTATGCAGGGCACAGGTACTAACTCCTAGGAAAAGACTGTCCACTGTCCAGCTCTTTCCACTAAATTATACTATTTTTAGTTCTTCCATACTTTCTTAAATGTGAATGAATTGTTCAGATCTTTTCAATGCTAAATAAATACCTCTAGCTGTTTCTTGTGGGGAGCTGAGGGGAGAAGGCAGGAAATGTTTTAGCTAAAATTATGCGGCCATTTCCAAGGAAGTGTCAGAAGAGCAACATACAAGTTTGCTTGAGTTAGTTACAGAAAAAAATATTCTTAGCAGTCATTCAGCACTGTGCTCACTTTTCCTTCCCGAGGTCTGACCTTGCTCTGTGTTCAGCGTTATCGGAGATCTGCTGCAATGAAATTTATGTACTTATGTCACTTAGGACACAAATGAATTGCTTTAACTTAAGCTTAAAAGTGAAACCCTGCCAGAGATGACAGTATGAGTACTATGTATCACCAGTTAAATGACTAATAATTTATTTGTCTTTGAATCTTCTGGTGAAAGCTGAAGCATAATGGTGAAAGAAAAAATAATGTAAGTTACATAACACCTCACATATGGAATTGATAATGTTCTGGTTTTATACGGAATAAAGTACTCTTCAATGGTTATATACATAGATATAATGAGGATGATTTCATTTGGTGTCCAATGTGTGCTGTGCATATATTCAGGAGATTCGGGAGATTTAAACTTTTTGTCTGAAGATGAGATTTTCACAGAAGATCCTTCTTTTCGTCAATATATTCCACTATTTAATGAAAAGAAACCCTGGCCATGTTTCAATTCAATTGTTTGGTTTTCGAAAGACATTTTTTGACCTTCAAAACCACAAAAATTATCCTTGTTTTAGACCAAAATATCATCTTTTTGATTTGCAAAAAAAATCTTAATTTTTTTTTCAAATAACTTCTTACTTTAGCAGTAGTATATTTGTTTCAAATTGTATATTTGGAATTCTATTGTATGAAATTTATGCAGCCATAGGCTTTAAGCGCCTTTACATAATTAACAATATAAACTAATATCCTTGTGATCTTTCTATCAGGAACTCAGCTAGACAGGCACCTACAAAGACTTTTTTCCACTCCATCATTATGGGAAGCATACTCTGCACTCGACAAGGTGAAATAAGAAGGGATTCAGGTAACAAAAGGCTGGTAATAAACACCAATCAGCACAGGAGAGTTGAGGGTAGGGCACATTCAGGGCAGGTTATTGCTCAAATGTGTTTGGGGAGGGAAGGACTGACAGGGTTTGCTTATCCACCCCTTAGAGCTGCTACACTTCACGTGGATCAGGGTTGTCCTGGGATGCAGAGGCTGCATCTCCTTTCATCCCACCCAGACCTTTTCAAATAAAGAGAGACATGAGTAAGGGAGAAGACGATGAATCATTTCACTTAAATAACTGGTGCTGTGGCAGCCAAGGAGGCAACTTGTGACAGAGGAGAAGAGAGGTGAAAGGCAAAAAGGGGTAGCCAGGATTAGGCTGAAAGAAAGACTAAGCAAAGAGAGAGAAACACCGAGACAAAGGCTTAGCCCAGGGATGAGTGATGCAGAGTTTCTATGAAATTGGTAGAATCCAGGATATAAGTATGCTTAGCACTAGTGTGACGGTCATGTTTGAATGCAAGGGCATTTGTATGTATACTAGCGTTGCAGATATTGAACATCTGGTGCCAGAGGTCTGTCACATACGTCAATCTTAGAATTGCTGCCAGTTTTATGAGTACAGCGTGTCCAAGTGATTATTACATGAGACTGTGGTTAGAAGCATGCAAAATGAGTTGCAAGTAAGTTATACTTTTATCTGATGTTCGGGCTCTAAGGAAAGGGGAAAAAGATGTAAGTCTTGCATGTGACGGTTTTGATCAGTCTCTCCAGAAAAAATATTGCT
This sequence comes from Limosa lapponica baueri, assembly GCA_002844005.1. Taxonomy (NCBI): domain Eukaryota; kingdom Metazoa; phylum Chordata; class Aves; order Charadriiformes; family Scolopacidae; genus Limosa; species Limosa lapponica. Next base: position 405,116 of record KZ505683.1, on the reverse strand, counting down.
TAGTACTTGTCCATAAATTAAACTCGCATTGTGATGAAAAGGCAGCAACATCCATTTCCACTTGTTGGAAATGTTTTGTATGCAGGCTTTGGCAACATCCTTTCTCCTCACAGGAAGAAGACTGTAAGAAATCCCAGCGCTACCTTTCAGATGGTTATGCCATCATGCTACTGTATTGCACCACCAGGGCGTTGCAAAGAATAAATGCCTTAACGATGTGGAGCTACCCAAACCTAAAAAGGCTTGGGAGCGGCATATTCTTTACTGTACGCATGACCTCATCTTAAAAGGAAGATTATCTTTAGCATACTTAAGATGATGGAAAGTTGGGAGGAGCTGTTATAAATTTCATTTCAGCAGCAATATGGTTCAAATAAGAAAAAATACATTATTGTCATCGCCCTCTTTGCCAGTTCTACCTGTAACTTCTTTTTTATTTCGGAAGAGGCAATCACCACAAAAATGAGGATGAACACATTTCCCATATATGTGCCAGGGCAACATCAAAAAGTGGTGTGCAGAGCAGCTGGTGTTGCTATTCGGGCTACTCAGCAGGGCCGTGAAGATGGTGCTCTGGGCTGGATGCAGGCGCCTGTGACTGCAGGGCAGAGGAGGGAGCTGCCAGGAACTGCCAGCAGCCAGCTCTGGTGTCAGACTTATGCAAAGTATGACTAAAACAATATCCCTGCTGAATACAAAATTCCCCCATTTCTTTCTTGCTTTAATGAGAAGAGCACTACACAGATGTGGGGATAGGGACAAAAGTAGCCAGTATTTTCTCTCCTCTCTCTCTCCATGCTAATCAGCCGTGCTCATGGGACTCTGGCTAATCCCTCTGGCTTCTGAACGGAGAAAAGAAGATGCTTCTCTTTCAAGTAACTAATGAATCACCCCTTTTAGTACATAGCATGCATGACTGCATTGTTAAAAGCAGTCTTAATCACTCACTGAGAAAAATTATATCGATCATTTCTCCCTTTCAGTTGTTAACTGGAAGCCTCCGGAGTTGTGACTCATAGCCTGTGTGCTGTGGCAAGCCCAGAAAGACTTCAGTAGATTTTTAGGTAGTTATAGGACCCCCCTGCATCTTATTCCTCGCATCTTCCTACTATGGCTATAATTTGGGAAAAATGATAAATTTCTTGGTTTCATACCTTTTTAGAAATCACTGTTTTGCAGATGGATTGAACTTTACATCAAAGTTCAAAAAAGAGAAGCATTTTTGATAGGCAACTGACTTCTAGGGGGGAATAATGCAAAACTACTCCTGGGCTGGAGGAAACCCACCCTCCATTTCGCCTTTAGCTCTGTAGTGGTGTTGGACAAGCTGCACATACAGCAGTTCATCCTGGTTTACAAGGGTAGGACTGTGTGTCAACAGGACAGTGAAATAAGGAAAAAGAAGTAATAAGAATAAATTTGAAGGTTTTTGACAGCTTCCTGGAAAGAGGGTGAATTGCTCTGAGGTGAGAAATAAATTCTGTTGTTGACCAGGAATTGCCAAAGGCAGAGCAAAGTGAAGAGACAAAAAGTTTTCAATGTGACATGGGAAAAAATGTACCTGTAGTTGTTTAGATGTAGACAGATATACTGGTAGATGTACTTGTGTATTAATTCCATAAAAAAATGCTAGACTGAAGATCGTTACCAACGCTGAATAGTCAAGTTTTCAAGTGGTGGAGAATGCCAAAGTTAAGAGAGCCTATACCCCCTTAAATCAGTACTTCTGTGTATGTATATTTATTATAAGAGTATAATATGGCTGAATTTTGTTAATACATCCAACTTATTTAAATGGGTCTCAAGTTGTTACTTTCTCCACAAATGCAAAAGAAGCTACGGTGCCTCCATGGAGAAGGATGTGTAAGGACAGTTCTATTAGTGAGTGACTGAAGCATGTTTGTTGTTACCAATGCTTTCTGTTATTTCCCCTAAATAGCCCTTCTTGTTCACTCTGTGTGGAGACCTGCCCCATGTGCTCCTCCAGTTCTGACACTACATGATGTTGCTGCTCAGCAGGTCCTCTGCTGTCCCACCACAGCCTTCCCTAGCTGCTGGAAAATGGACTTAACTTCTGCGGCGAGCAGACACTTAGGAGGCAGGGGAAAGAGGGGGAAAAAGGCACCCAATGAACTAGCGATTCCTTGTGTAACGATGCTAAAAACGGATGCATTACAAGACTTCATCATGTTTGAATGTAGCTGGGAGCAAAGGTGATGTAAAACAACGCTGATGTGCTGAGTGGTCAGGGTGGAGAGAGGAAAACTGTTTGCCAGGAGATGCCTGCATGCTGAGAACGTGATGTGTCCTTGCCTATGCTGTCTGCTAAGTTGAGGTTGGTGACATGACTTCTCAGTGATTTGTTGGGTGCTGTTCAACCAGCACAGCTTTTTGTAACAGAAGGCGTAATATCCTCAGTCACCTGAGGTCCACAGCAAACAGGTCTCTTCAAAAAGACCGAATTCATCCACAGTGGCTAATGACCTTTTCTTTCATCAGAAGGCCTTTCTGGCAGCTGAAGCTCCATTCTCAGGTGAAAGGACAGAAAAGAGAACTGGTTCAACATAGGATTAGGATCCACTTGCATGCTGCCCAGATGCAGTTAAGTATTTTTTATTTGCTTCTGTGAAACGTCAGCCATAAAGCTGACGTAGTCTACTAATTAAATGCAAAATGCTAAGGACAATGTGGAAAAACAACAAAAAATCTCAAGATAAATGGTATATTAAAACATGCTTCAAAAAGGCACTAGTGATCACCATGTAATCTGTCCTTTGGGCTGTGCTGGTAGAGATGGAAGGGTTGGATGGCCCAGAGATCCTCTGATTTAGCAGGGACTGCTGATACATATTTGCTCCATTAGAGGATGATAGTTTTCTCTCAGCATCTTTGCCTGGCATTGCACGAGTGGCTTTTTGCTTCTTGGGCTGCCATTGCTGCAAAAAGTATTGCCGTCAGCTGTAGGTCTTAGAAATATCCTTTGGCATATGGAAAGGAAATGGGATTTATTTTGTGACAGAGTCTCACTCCCCTGGCAGGTTGCTTGATGGACGTGGTCACTTGATGGGAGGCGTGCTGCCATGGGGGGACAGCCCCTGGGATCTGCCACTGTGTCAGCTCAGCTCTCAGAGAAAGACATAAACTGCTGTGGAGGAAGCAGATGCTCCCAGTGGTATCACAGAGAAAGAACAGACAGGAACACATTTGGGAAGAAGGGCATGCTAAAGAGCCCAGAAACTCTGCATTTGGTGGGTTCAAGGGAGGATTTGGTGAGAGCAGAGATGAAGAGGGAGCCTTGCTGGGGGGCAGCTCTGGAACAAAGCAGAGAAGCCCCAGAGGCCTCCCCAGCCACCACGGGCTGTCAGGGAGGTTCAGGTTTTTTGCAATGACTCTACGAATGCAGAGAAGTTTAACTCCACAAATCTCAGCCATCCTCTGCACTAACGGGTCAGTGAGAAATACCAAGTAGTAACTGTACAAGGTTCTGTCCTTTACACAGTTTTGTCTCAGAAGGAAATAACCTGGCCCTTGGCAACTAAAAATGGACAGACCTGTTATAAACATCTGTAAATGTTTTTGTGATGCAGTTAAGAGTAGCCAGCACTTGTTCTTTGTAAGTGGGGTAGCAGACATCAGGAAACCAACATCTTTAATAACTAGCTGCAATTTGAATTCCTGACTGCAACTTCAGTTTAAAATCTCTTTAAATACTCTTAAAATATATTTCAGGTTAGTAACCTCATTCAGCACCAATTTCTGCTCAGATTTGAGAGTACCTTTTAGTATTTGCTATTTTGTTACATTCATAAAAATAGTATTTAAAAATCAATTTATAAATTTATTTATAAACATAAGACTGTCTGATCACTTCAGTAAATTACTTACTACAACTAGTTGCCCTTCACAAAAACCCTTTGTTTCAGGGCCTTTCCTTGCAAACCCCCAGTTGAGAAAGCTCCATGTCTAGTATCCCAATATTTAAAGTTTAAGATTGTGACTCTCAATACATTTATTTTTTTTCTCCTAGATCCCATGTATGTCTATAGACTGGCACAGGTCTCCACATGAGAGAGGAGAGGAGTGGAGAGGGCTCAGAGTGGAGCCCTTGCATTGTGCAGCTGAGGAACTTGCTCTGGTTCCCACACTCAACCAGGTCCTCTGCTGTGGCCTCACACATCTCTCTGACAGGTACACGTACATGTTATCCACCTTTCCATGTCAACAGAATCCCAAGCTGTGTTTCTACCTAACAACAGGGACACCAGTCTTTAATGGGAATCAAAAGTCAGGATGACCAGAAAAGCCCTACCCAGTCATGAACAGTGTGTAATGGTTCTTCTCTTTCCTTAGTGTAGACTGGTATATTGATTTCAATGCCTCACTGAGGTCAGCAGTAAAACTCCCTCTGTCTACAAGTGAGCCAAGAGTCCAGCCTTCAATATCTGCCACCTATTGGGAGACTTCTTTAAACATCTTGAAATGCAATGCTGAATGCCTTGGGCCAGGCTATAAAATGAATGTCTTGTACAAACTGGCTGTGGATGTCATGTTGCTGGACAACTGAGAAATGATACAGCAGCAGATGACCCTCACCTCCTTCCTAAAGACAAATGACGTTTTTAACCTTATATTTTTGCAATTACACTGTCAGGGTCTGTGACTACACTACACAGGCTTAAAAGAAAGGATTTTTATACAAATCGGAATTGTCCAATTGCTTACCAAAAAAGGCTTTATTATTCACTATAGGAAATCTCTATGTTTGGTCAGAAATGTCTAATATGATAAAATATGCTAACTTCAAACAGTACACCTGATTTTCCATTTCTTGCTCATCCAAATCACCTGGTAAACTCATCAAGAGATTTTGGTGCACTAAACACATATTCTAGCCAAGTAGTTTAACCACTGCTAAGACATTTTGCAGGTTGGACGGTTATAATTGGTTTTGTAATCTTTCATCTTAAAAAGATCTTTTCTTTAGAGGGTGCTTTTTCTTGTTGATTTGGTTCAAAAACTTTTTGAGGCAGTGATTGCCCATGCTGTAGACTTCTACAACATATAATATCCAGTTTTGGAGGAGCCATTTCAGTATCACGATAACGCCAAGCAGGAAATAAAGAGTGAATGCTTATTTTCTGAGCATATGCGTCACTGGCATTGTTCTTGCCATGACAGCTTACAACTGTCTAAGAAAAGACAGGTATAGAGGCCAGGCTGTGGGTACATGGCCTGGTAAATCTGGCTTCACAGTACTTAATGGTGGATCAGAAAAGTTACCAGCACAAATGGTAAAATTGCAGGTCTGGTGCAAATTTATCCTACCTAATAAAATACTGTTTTAAAGCAGTAACTTTCTTCTGGCCAGCTTTATAATGGATTTGATGTTGGGGGTTTTTTTTGCTTGCAATCGAATTTTAGTCAACAGAAAGTATAAAACTGCTTTAACACTGTATCACTTATTCTTGTTATTCAGAGGAAACAGAAATACAGTGGTGCAGGCACATTTGATCCAGATTAAAATTGTATTGTCAGTTGACCCAGTAATGCATGTAGCTGGCATTAATGAAAGGGAAACCTCAGCTGTTGAAGGGTTGATTCTTGAGAACCGTGTAACCATGTAGGATTTCATCATCCCACGGGAAATGCATTGGTTACTTTTTCCTTCATTGACTCCCAGTGCCTGTTTGCCCTAGGCTTTGGTATACACATTTTATTTTCCATTTATAAATTAGCCCTTATTTTGTTTGTTTGTTTGCAAACTTTATCTAGTGTTTTATGAAATCATAAATCTTACCTGCTCTATACAAGGAAAAGAAGATAATGAATGAATGGTCCTACTCATTATTTTTTTAGTGTGAACATTTTAACTTTTTTTAAAAAAATGCTTAACAGAGAGAGATTTGTAATCCTTTGCTTATTCCCAAGATTCTTCCTCATGTCTAAATCATTAGTACAATTGCTACATAGACAGGTTTGGCCAGTACTGCAAGAAAATCAAGGGCTGGCCAGCAGGGCATTTAGCAGTGCAATACCGTACAGCTTAAAAATAGCATTTTGGATCCTAGATTCAGTAAATTTCTAACATTAAAATACAAATCTGGAAGACCTTGAGACGTTAAGTTTATAGTAACAGAGGCCATTAAGCATTGTGTGATTACTCTAAAGCTACAGGAGTATTTGTTTACTGTTTTAAGAAAGCCTGTTAACTTCCTCTTATAGTTATTTGTCTTCTTTATTTAGCAGCCTCTGTTCTGACCATTTACAAATATTTAACTGAATTGCTGATGCAATGCATGTACACAATGACCCCAACAAAGCCAACATTTATTGCATCTGCTTACATACAGAGCCATGAACAAATAGTGCATTAATTTTCAGAGAGAGGACAGTGTTTGAATCAGTGCTGTGTGGACCTTCATATAATTAAAAAAAAAAGAAAAAAGGCTTGTTAATACAATTGGTGAGATTTGTGTTTGAAAACCCCCCCACAGATCTTCAGCTTTTTTGCAATTATTCAGAAGGGTGATTAAAACAATGCCCACGACTCTATTATCACTAAATCTTGATACATGACATTGAAAATCCATCTTATGTTTCCACTGTAACTAAGAGAATCCTAATGAGATTAATTTAAATAATCAGTACTACTGGCATCCCCTACAACCTGCGTAACTAAGGGCTCCCCTGCTTATTTCATTTGGCATTTTAAGCATTTTGCTGAAAAATCTTTGAAATATCCTCAAATGTGCCTAGACTGATGGAGGTGAATAAGCTTGTGCCCAAGACCCAAAGAAAGAGAAGCTACATATGTGTATTAGTACATACCAAAGTGAGCAGATAAGTGACCCCAAAGAATGTGTTCTTTAAAATACTCGAATTCTACTCTGCAGTGGAATTCCACCAATATTCTGTGTTCTTTCTATTTTCCCATTTTCTGTGCCGTTTACTGGAAAGTGCCTGGGAAACTTGCCAGCACGAGCTAATGTCTCTGAAGTAACGGGATCAGAATGACCATGGTATCACCACAGCTTTTTAGGGTGGAATTTGGAAGTGTTTGTTTTGTGGCAGCCTTTCAACTTTATGCAGAATAATTTCTTAGCTGAGGCATTTGGCAAAGAGTGCTCTGCATGACTCAGCAGCAGATCTTCTCCATCTCAGATTTTGGTTATATTAATATCAGGTTTATTTTTTACATGAACTCATACATATTTATGACTTAAGCTCTCTTGCGTGCTGCTGGGCTTTCTCTACTTCCAGTGCCTGTCTCTCCAGCTACTCCAGCAAAGCTACATGGCATACTCCACACAGTGATTCAGTCTTGGGGTGGGTGGGAAAAAAATAATCAGTCACTGGAGCAATTTTTCGTTATTAATAGAGATAATTCTGTTGTTTCTGTCTTTAACTGGGGTTACCTCGGGGGGAGCTGTGCAAATCCTACCATGTTCAGGTCTGTAACACCAGGTACAAGTCATGACTTTGAGGTCTTGGATTTGGTATTAATGCTAGCCGTGCAACCTTTGTTAGTATGCATGCTCATTACTCATGCAAATAATTGCACTGACTTAAAAGAGGCTTTCTGTAGCACAGGAGCTGGCCTCCAGTCATCAGCTCTTTGTTTCAGACATCATCACAGAGTCAGCCTGGTTCTAAAGCAGCTGAGAAAATACACTCACCCTAACACATGCAGGGTGAAGTACTGATGCTCTGGCCAACCTCTTCAGTACCTTGAGTGAAGAACTGAAGAGCTGTTATTTTTCTCTGTATTGAGAAGGGAACAGGTCAGGAAAGATTGCCGACTACTTCAAACACACACTAAAACCACCCTATGGGTTTTGTCTTGCTCCTTAGGGAAGCAGAGGTGATCTCTCAGAGCTGGGGTTGTTCAGCCTGGAGAAAAGGAGGCTGAGGGGAGACCTTATCGCTCTCTACAACTGCCTGAAAGGGGGCTGTAGAGAGGCAGGGGTTGGTCTCTTTTTCCAAGTCACAGGCGATAGGGCAAGAGGAAATGGCCTCAAGTTGGGCCAGAGGAGGTTCAGATTGGATATTGGGAAAAATTTTTACACTGAAAGGGTTATTAAGCATTGGAATGGGCTGCCCAGGGAAGTGGCTGAGGCACCATCCCTGGAGGTATTTAAAAGACAGATTGACATGGTGCTTAGTGACATGGTTTAGTGATGGTTTTTTATCAGAGTTAGGTTGATGGTTGGACTAGATGATTTTAAGGTCCCTTTCAACCTAGACAATTCTATTATTCAACGTCCTTCCCCTCTGCTCCCCACGACAAACCTTTTGAACCCATGGGGCAGTTTAAGCCTAAACAGAAATAGGTGTCGATGTCTCAAAGGTAATTAGATTTCTTGAGTTTCTGACAAAATTGATGACTGAGTAGAGGTAAAAGATCCACATTTACGCTACTGGAAAGTTCAGCGAGCCAAGCTGATGTACAGGAGCTGATGTGCAGCTCTGGACTGACCACAGCACATCTTGTCTCCTGTGGGGTGGGGCCTTGAGTGACCTTGGAGAGACAGAAGATCAAATTTCTGTGAAGGTGAAGCTGTGGGATATGTTCTTCATGGGAAACTAGACTTCATTTCTTTCACTGTTCATAAATAATTTGGTTATCACCAAATTGATTGCCAATAAATTTACACTAGTAGAAATATTTGTCTCTTCTATAATGCTTTTCATCACAAGATTCAGATTTATTTTCACAATAGAGAGGTATCAGTATTTTCATCATTATAGGTGGGGAGCGTTACTAAGAGGACTAGTTTTGGGCTGAGAACAAAATTATATGGTCTCCTAAGTCTTAGATTACTGCCCAAGTCACTGGATAATCTTGATTTACTAACACCAATTTAAAACCACTCTAAATATTTTTCCAGGCTAAACACATTTGTTTCTGCCAATAAAGCTGAGGGGGAGCCAAATGGTAAATAATGAGTTTGAACTGTCAAACTCTCTTGAAGACAAGACAGATGCTGTCATTTTAATACTTAGCTGTTTTCCATTTTAAAGTATATTCGTACACAAATAGTAAGATCATTAACAAATACAGATTTCTGTATTTTGAGGACTCTGAGAAGCCTTTTAGCTGTTCTTAATTGGGTATCATAGTTCTCCTATGGCTGTTGTGGAGCAGATGTGCCCTGTATGTACAGGTGACAGGCAGGGAGGGACTAGCAGCTACCTTCCTTAGCACTGACTGGCAAGGTCCGTGTACCCCCATTAGATGGCAGTGGCCCATCTGTGCAGCCCTGCCTTCAGTTGAAAATGCATTTGTGCCCAAATCTGTACTTCATAAAGCTTCCAAATTTTGTCATACGCTTTTATGACTTTGTGTCTTCATAAGTCTACAAAGATTGAAACAAAGTGTGGAATTTCTGTAGTTTCTGATGTTTTTCACCTTTTTGCCTTCATATGTCACTTTAAAATTATTTTCTCTTGATGTACTGTGTGTCTCACTGATGTCTTATCCCAACCATCTAACACTTCTCCATATCGCTAGTTGCACCAAGAACTTCTCTTTTATCGAGTGTTTTCTGCTGTTGGCCTCTTCAAGCTTATTGGTGCTGCCTGCAAGAATGACAAATTTCAGTTGTGGTTTCTCAGCAAAATGAAGAAAACATGAATTGGAACTGCACTCTGCGTATTTTGTTTGCAAATATTTTTGAGGGACAAGAGTATCAATAGCTGAAATATTCTTCCTCAAGGTAGTTTTTCCTTCAAATTTTCATTTGTCCAGCCATGTTCTTCTTAAATGACAATTCCTAGCAGGCATTTGCATGAAATGGTGCTTTGATTTAGGAACACCCAAATCCCTAATTTTCTATGAAATACATGTCATAAGTCACTCAGAGGAATTTGAAAATCCCAGATGTACATCTTATTTTGGTTTCAGCAATGCTGTAACTTACGCTGTACTACTTACTTATGAAATACAGCTTTGCACTTAGAATAGCTTGCTGCTTCTTCTAGTCACAAATTTGCCAACAATCTGTTTATGAAATGTTACGTACTTTACCATCATCTTAGAATCCAAACTCCAGGTGGCAGGTTTTATAAATTATTGAGGACTGAACAGGAGATGATGGCGATAATCTTTATCTCTATGTTGGCTCCTTGGCTGCCATTTCATAAATATGCACAGTAGTTGTTGTACAAATATTATAAACAATTTCCGAGAGCTAACAAATTGGCTGTGCTTGTGTGAAGTATTTTAAGATAAAATACTTCTTTTGATCTATAATTTCCATATGGTAAGTTGTATCATTTCTTGAGGGCTGGGGGAGGGTTTTCATATTTAAATTGTGTGTAGAAGCCAGTTTTCTCCAATACCTCAAACATGGGTTTGTTGGAGGAGCTTGGCTGAGGAGATAAAGGGGAGTTTATGGAAAGTTTTAATCTTTGAAGACAGATGGTTGGCAACTTTTTAATACTCTTTAATCGTATTATTTCTCTTTGTTCCATGGTTTGTCATGTGTATTTTCAACATTATATTACTTTTACCTGCTAGTTACTATGGGTTTTAACATACTTTGAACAAACTGTGTTCAACTGGGTTTCAGAAAGTTTAACTTGAGAGATTCTCAGAAAAAGATGTGGGCAAATTTGAAATCTACTTGCTGAAAGTATATGAGCAGCATATACAGTCAAAAATGTATAGTTGAAAAGCTGGAAAAAAAACCACCACCAAGAGGCTGATGCATTTTATACATATGATATTTAAAAGCGACATCTTGAAAAAATGGGATACTTTTCCAGTGCAGCACTTCACAAACCCAAGGACCTTGAGATCAAGAGATTTTGAGGTCAGGAACTTAACATGACTGAAAATTATCATCCATATAAACACTGAAAACATGTAGGACAGTAGCCCAGAATCTTTGCAAATTTATAGGCCACAAGTCTAAGGGAGCATATATGCTGTGGACTTACCACCCATTATTTTCCCTGCCATTTTGTACCAAGTGGTGGTGGTTCCATGTGGCCCTCAGTCATGGCAGAAGATTGCATGGGCGCTGATTCCTGTGAGCCATGGTCCAGGAATCATTGCTTTTATTTGGCTACATGCATAGCCATTAAAAAAATTAAAAAAAAAAAAAAAGGCAATATCTGTTGGAAGGCCTGAGAGGTGCTGGTGCATGCTGGGCCATCCTGAATACTGCTTGAACAGTCAAAACATTGATTTTTACTGACCCAAAGGCATGCTGCCTTCTGCAGGTGTGCAAGAGGTTGATGAAGTTCAGACTTTCAGCCTTTGGCTTCCGTGTAGAGGATGAAATATCCGCTTCCAGCTGGATCTGGAAAGGTCTTTGTCATGATTGTGGTCTAAGACTTTCTGCCACCGATGGCCTCCACAGAAAGGCTCTCCTTAACCCTCCTGTCACCAAACTCCTCACAGAGTTTATGAGGTTGGATGAAATGAAAATTTCCAACTCCCATGCCTGAGGATATCAACCATATTCTAACAGCCTGAGATTTCAATATTAGGGCAGTACATGATACAAACTCACAGACATTCCCATACACACAGTAATTAAAACCAAAGACTTCCACTGGAAATGGGAGCGATTTAATCTTTTTTTTTCCTAGATCTCTGCCCCTAGGGTGAATTTTTATGTGCATTCTCTGGTATTTAGTAAAGGCAGACACACTGCAGTCTTTCCTTTACAGGCTGGTCTCTCTCCTCTCCCTGGCTGCCTATTTAAATTTGTAGGAACTTAATTATCTTTGAGCCTTATCTAGCTCTGCTGTATTTGATTGAAATTGGCTGGTGGATTAATAAATTACTGAGGGAATGATGGGTGGACAGGGAGACAGATGCATACGTTCACACAAACATCCACACAAATAAAGGACCATGCATTTCCTTGCAAAACTTGTCTAAGAAAATCCTCCTCTGATGTAAGACTTTTACCTAGTGTCCTCAGGTCTCTATCATCTTCCTCCGTGTTGTAAAGATGGGCTGCTTATCTTACCTGGGTATGGCAAATTGAGCACCCCAGCAGTTCATCGTCTAGGCTGTCAATTGCTCTTGTTGAAATATCTGGTAAAGGGAGTGAGGTATTAAAATTTGCAGTAATTTTGGTTAGATTCAGAGTAAATGTCTACATTTACTGCCTAGATATTTAAGGAACTGTACAGCCATACAAGAACAACCCTTTTCCCATTGTTAATCCCACGTACAAAATTTAGAAACAAACCTTGTTACTGCCACACGTCAAATTTCGAAGCCATTTTGAACTATGGACACAGAAATGAAAACGATCTAATGGATGTGACCAAAGGCGTCACTGCTCGTCAGCTGAAGCCATCACCAACTGCGTGTGAGCTCTTAACCCGCCCCAGTTGTGGGCTAAATGACATTAGCACGGAACACACTGGAGCCTGTAGCGGGAGTAAACCGAGTTCAAACACGTAACGCTGCTGTGCCTGGAGACTTAAGCTGCCGCAGCCGAATCCTGCTGGTCATGTGCTCGCAACTCACGCGAAGTCTGAGGATTTTGGAGTGCTTGGAAATGTCAGCCTTTAAGTGGAAAAATGTTTTCAATCTTTGCAGCACAACTGGTGCTCTGCTATGGTATTTGCTCTACTTGGCACAATTAGTCATTGAGCAGGTTTATTATTTACTCATGACCATTTGTCTTGCATCCAGTGTGTAAAAGTTGCAGCTTTAGAATAGAACAGCAAACTGTAGCGTGTTGAGTTACGCGTTCTAGAGACTACTGGTATTCCAGCAGCTCTTATGTGGGTTTTTGCCTCAGCGCGTACAGATACAGATTCTTTCTTAGGTTGTTTTTAGGCTGCAGATGTTTTGAAGGTAGGTGCGTGCTCGTGTGAGCAAAATCTTTTCTGATACTTAGAGTAACACCCAATGGGTCATGCCGCAAGGTCGCCTTTCCAATTCAGGGCTTGAAGGAAGCAACTGCTCCTCCAGAATTAAATTTCCAGTTAAGTATCCAAACCAGAATGCCTTAACAACGCTCCTTTAACATGCATTCCTCAGGACTTTCAGCACCTCACGGCTAACACAACAACCGCAGGGCCGCCTCGGCGCTCTGCCGCATGCGGCGAGTCCCCAGCCGCAGCTTCGGACTACACCGCGTCCCTTCCCCTGGCCAGGAGGTGACAGTGGCGAGGGGCGCCCGGCAGCTGCCGGGGCCGGGGTCAGACCGGCGGGGAGGCGGACGGCCGCGACGCCGGGGGCCGGCAGCCCGCCGTCCTCCCTTCTCCCCCCGCCTCGGC
>KZ505683.1:373948-390561 GCA_002844005.1 Limosa lapponica baueri | reverse complement strand
GTCCTTCGTCGCTGACGCTCGGCTGGAGGATGCACCGAAAAGGGTTGAGTCACGGCAGCGGTGGGAAGGCAGAGCTCCACGTCCCGCTCCAGAGCCCACACCGCAGGAGAGCGGGGTCGGTGTCATGCAGAAGGCGCTCACGGATAGAAGGGATACCAGCTGCCCTCGGTGTTCTGTTTATCTGGTGTTCCTTTCGAAGCGTGCTGTCTGCGTAGCACCTCTGTGAAAGGGTGTTTTATTGGACAAGCTGGCATGCTTTCCTTATCTGCCATGCAAGGAAGCCTTGCCACGAGAATGAGTTATCAGAGGGTAAGAAAGTACACTGGTATGCATACCGCCAACTTTTTCGGCGTAAAGCTTGCCTCAAATTGTTTTTCGGTCATAGACCCCGAGCAGGTGGAGATCGCTCTTGGTCTATTTGGAGCTTGGTGTTTACAGGGAAGAACTTCCTTCCTGAAGTTGGATGGGAAGCCCTGCTACTGAGCAGGGAAACTTAGTTCGGGTCTAATTAAATATTGGCAGCATTTAACTGGGTGTTTATTGATTCTGAGAAATAACAGGCTGTCAAGGAGAGCTTCTATGATGTAGGAAAGAGCTTGATATGGTGCCAAAGGAAATTTGCTCCCAAGTATAAGTACAGCTAAAGACTTCCTATAAAATCTCAAGTCAGTGCAAAAGTTTGTGTGTGTTAGAAACAGCCATCTTCTCTGAAAAGTTTCAACGAATAACTGTTCCCCAGTGGCTTCCCAAAATTACAGGATTAGAGCAGAACTAATTGCCAACAAAGGTGGAACAGACTTCTTCCTGCCTAAAAAATAAACAGAGAAATACCAAGAATTTTAAAGGTGTTAATCTTTTGGTTGGTGCAAATAACTATGCTTTTAAAAGTCCACCTCTTATTAAAAGGGCTTTAAGCCCTTTATAAAAAGTAGTGATTGTACACACAGCCCCGTACAAACCTTTTTGATTTACAATCTGTGATTAGCAAAGTATGAAGAAGACTTCTAATGTACTTTGGTATTAAAAGTGAGTCTTAGCTTGCTGTCAAATTTGTTCATAAAGACCATAAGTATTAAAATCTTTCATGTCTCTGAGGCAGTAATTGGAAGGTCAAGGACCCTTTTCTTGTGCATCATTAATGTAGATGGCAAAAAAATCACCTTCCAGTCACTGAAATGTAGTTTCTTGTATCTGTATTGGCTTTATTGTTTGATTATAGGTGATGCCATCCTTTCTAGCCAAGTGGCTAGTCATTAGTAGTGATATAACTTCAGTTATGAAAGTATGTTTAAGAAAAATATGAATTCATTATTACATTCCATTTTTTTTTTTTTTTTTTTCAGTTATGAAAGTATGTTTAAGAAAAATATGAATTCATTATTACATTCCATTTTTTTTTTTTTTTTGTAATTCATCTGGCCATAAAGCTGCAAGGGAGGAAGACAAAAACTACAAAGATACTGTTTATAGTTTCAGTCACTTATTGGAAATTCTGTTACCTGAAGGTTTGAAACATCAGATATTTATTTTTTTATACTTCTGTTCTCTGATCACCTTTTTATTTCTTCCACAGTTGTAATTTCTGTTTTTGAAAGCATCTTCTTGGTGACTTTGAATGGTGTATTTTCAAAATAGAAATTATTATATACTCATTCCCACTGAACATCGCTCATTTAGTTTTTGAAGTTAGTATCTGCGTGCTGTCTTCAAGTAGGTCCTCGTTTTAGGTCCTTTCTCTGCAAGCTGTTTCTAAATTTTACGTCTGTTTCAATATGACATCTCAGGGATCCATCTGTTCTGTACATTTGCACCGTAAAACCCCCTTTCATTCATTCTTGCCACTTTTCAGTTTCATTCTTTGTTTGTTATGCTGATCTAGAAAAAGGTAGTCCTTCCCAAAAGACATCTGTGTGGAATGTCTGAGACACAACTTTCCTGCCCAGATATTTTTTTTGTCAGCCCTACATATGCATATTCTATAGAGACCTCTCTTTTCTTTATTATGTTCAACTCTGGAGGCTCTTTGTGGCCATTGTGTCCCCACTCAGTTGTTCATCTGCTGGTGGGACAGTGGCTGTTGCCTCTGGTCTACTAAAGCAGGGCTCACTTCTTACGTTTTCAAGACACCAAAACTTAGTAACAAAAAAACCCACTTGTTGTAAGGAGGAGGCATTTATTTTCAGCTGGTGGAAAACTGATTACTTTGACCTTCTTCTGAGCCTTCTTCCCATCGCTTATGTTTTGTAGTGAAGGACTCATCTGTTGGGCTGGTGTGACTACCGTTTATGTTAGTTTTTGTCTTCATTCTTTTTGTGTAAGTGAGTGTCTACAACTGTTAGTTGTAGTTTGGGTGCTAAGATCCTATTGCTCTGTTTCTAAAAGCGCTTGAGCTCTTGGTCTGGAGATCTTGAGGTCTAGGTGGAGAGCAGGGCTTTGTAGGCTTTTCTGTAGCTCGGGTAGTACAGTCACCTTTTCTCTTACTCCAAGCTCAGAAGCAGAGGTATTTACTTGTCTGGGATGCGTTGCATCTTGTGCCTTACCTATAATTTTCTTTTTACGTTTATAATTGCAGGGCTCTCTAGATAGCGTATTTACTCGGATGGATGCTAAGCTGCAGCTGTGCTCGTGCCCTCCCTCCCTGTGGAGTCGAAGGGAGCACGTGTGCCTCTTCCTGGGCGTAGCGTCTGCTTGTGTGGAACCCATGGCACGATGGAAAGAAAGGTTTTGTGCCCCATGAAGTCAGAAATAATTTCATTTTACAGAGTCCTAAAATAGCGTCACTCTTCTTTAGAAGTAAACAATATTACTCTCCTGTATTGCACTGTGCTCCATTTCTAGCACTGAGAGTTGTTTGATGACATGGGCTTTGGCCTTCTTATCTTCTCATTCCTGCGTCTTGTTTGTTGCTTCAGGTCCTTAATGTGTTTGGACAATAGTACCCTTCTGTCGTATTTAAATCTGTGCTGGGAAAACTGTATAAATCCATATTTGTTCAGACTTTCTCAAGGCTTAACAGATTTTTTCAAAGGTTTAATTTATTCTGAATTTAAAAATGCTGAAAAGAGTATCATAACTGAATGGAGTGTAGCTAGACAGATAAATGACTATGCAAAAATGGCACGGTAGTGATCCATATTTATACTCCGTCATTTTAATGCGTTAGCTCAACTCATTCATTATATAATTTTCTATTCCTTTTCAGAAAACAAGCTGCAATCGTTGTCGCCCTTTTTGTTGTTAATGATGTTTCTTTCTATTAGCTTGCAGTTTGGAGAAAACACAGAGAACAACATTATGAAGTTTAGCATATTATTTCCACAACTCCAGTGCTAGTAGTAGAAACATATACTTCTCTGCAAAGTAAACAGGTATAACTCTGACAACTAGGAAAGAAATAGGCTGGGTGAGAGACTAATTTTACATAAGTCTTTCAACTCCAGGTATGCTTTTAAGGGTCAAATGTTAATTTCTTAAAAATGCTTATACAGAAGTCTGTGTGAAAATTTACTTTTCCTATGGGATTCATAAGTCATTCTTTTTCTTCCCTGTGTATTCCAATTGAAAACAAAGAGCATCATTCTGAGTATTTCCTTAGTTCACAAAGTCCAAATTGTTAATTTTTTATTTTAATTTTTTTTTATGGAACTTGTTATAACAGTGGTCTGGGAGCCTAGCTTAAACATGTGTGTGAACCTATTTGATCATCCAATGATCAATTAAAAAAATATTCCCAATTCCCCATTCTTTATTTTACTGGTGAAGCATGTTTAAATTATATTACAGCCTTGAAAGATAAGTTAATGGCATTTATGGTCTCAGTTTCCATAACATCCTTCCAAATTTGTATCAAATTTTTCTTGCTGGTCTGTATTAGTTTGCAAATGGATGCTATGGGATGTTGCTCCTGGTCTTGAAAGTTATTTAATGACCTCTTTCCTTCCTACCCTTTTTCCCTGTACATGCTACTCACCAAAAAACGCCACCTGTTTGTATTAAGCTTTCTAAATCTAGCTTGGAATTATGCTTTCTCTTTTCAAGAGAGCACGTTGTTTTTTGAAAGGTTAAAAGGATTTTAGCAGGTACTGTTTAATAATTTCTGTCTTGTATATTGTGCGCAATAAGACGTGCCATGTGGTGCCTTTTAGTGTGATTATAGCATGTCAGAAGTGTTTCATAAAGCAAATACTTTAATCAACCACGTAGTAATAACACTGTACTTTTAATGTAAGAGCTTTCATCCTGGAGGTTGTAGTAATTTCCAATTTGTAGTGCTAGAACTAGAAGAACTTAATATGCAAATCTCCTTGTGAAATGCAGTCAACTCTGGGGTGAAATGTTATGGGCAATTAACAGTGCACAGTAGTTATGATGTAAGGTGAAGAAAATACTATGTTAATTGCTGCAGAAGATTCTTGGTTTTGGGGTGGAATGGTTCATTAGGTATGCGCAAAGTATGTGCTCAGGTATTGCAGAAGTGGAGGTATATGCTGCCTGTCCAAGGAGGTCGTTGGACCATCTCTTACTGCCATTGCCCAGGCTATCAATTTTGTTCAGGTTATCCCTCTGCTCTCCTGTCTCTCTGCCCATGACTACGTGAAGCCACATTCTTCGGTTTTTGGAGCTGAAGAGTGGAACAAAAGGCTTCTTCTTCTAAGGCATTAGTAAAGAAGTGCATATCCATTAATGCTAACACTTTCTGTGTTTCAAAACACCCCATTTCTACTTGTGGACGTAGATGCTGGGACAGATAGGGGTCCAAGTTCTCAGGCTTTCTGGAACAGAACAGCCACCATAGCTGTCTGCCATACAAATCCTTTCTATCATGTTCAGATTTTGAAAGGCTTTTTAAAAATTCCTCTCAATAAGAAGTTGATTCTTATGTTGTGAAAGTTGAGCTCCTTTATGGAAGAAAGCTTTGACACCTGAGATCTTCCCTTGTGTAGGCATATATGTATATACATCTTCTATGGATTCTTTGTTCTTTTATAGAATGGGTTCACAAGTGAGCCTTACCTCTGGGTTGCATGATTGTCATTTATGGATTGCATGGAAAGGAAGTTCTGAACTATATAACCTGAAGAAAACTGTTTATAATGTTAGATGCAATATTCTAACTTCCCGGTCTTACTGAGAAACTTGGTTGCTGGCTGCAATTTGGCTTGCTGTCTGACACAAGCCCCAGGTCCTTTTCAGCAGGGAGTCCTGTGTTGCTGCCAGGGGTTTTCCTTCCCAGGCACAGGACTCCACATTTGTCCCTGTGGAATTGCATGAGGTTCCCATTGGCCCGTTCCTCTAGCCCATCTAGGTCCCTCTGAACAGCAGCCCTGCCCCTGGAGTGTATCAGCTGGTCTTCCCAGACCGATGTCATATGAAAACTTGTGCAGCTGTGGTCCATGCTGGGATGTGCCTTGTTTATTGTCTGTATCAGTGACCTGGAGAAGTACTCATGCCTTCACTTTGACATGCTTTGCACATGCATTGTATTCTTTGCTTACACCCTTTTTTTTGTCTCTCCTATTATTAACTTGGGAGAGCTAGTGTCACCTTGCCTATTGCTTTTGTGTACTGTACTAGAAGGAAACTACATTGTGTTCTTACTTTCTTTACAAACATAAAACATCTAAAATAAAAAAGACAGGGGAGTAGGAAAACCAGCATACGGTGATCACTTAACTGATGACCCCAGAGAAGGCTGGGATGAGGAGAGATGGTTTTCTCCTTCACTTACTGTCACCAGCCCCAGTACCTTGCTGCTTCGCTCCTCCTCGCTTCCATTTGGCCAGTCTTTGGACTTCTTTCTGAAGTTGAACTATGTCTCACTGGGAATTAAGTCCTTAATCAGTAAACTTGTTTTTATTACCTACTTTTTTATTTGATTAGTAATAAAAGGCTGCTACCCCTATGAAAGCTGGGAACAGAACATTCTTTACAAAACAAAGCGGGAAAATGTACTTAATTTTCAAAGTATGGAAAAGCATTCATGGTGCAGGTATCTTATAAAAAGTTACATAGCTGGTTTGTCTGGAAAAAAAAAAAGAGGATATATCTGAGCAAGAAAATTCTAAAACCAATAAGATTTTGGAGACACCAAGATCTAGAAACTAAAATTATTTATCTGCTTCTGTCCCCCTCTCTTTAGATTTCCATCTATATATTTAAAAGTCCATGTTTTTAATCCCCCTATATTAAATTAGAAAATCCTTTATAACATTGCAAGTATTTCCAGATGGGCCTAAAATACAGCAGTAGCATTACTTCATCCCATTTGCACTTGTCATCATGGAATTGGATAATGAACATTTGTTTTTTGTTGAAACTAGGATTGTGTATCAGTATTAAGATAATTTCTTTGCTGATGTTTGCTTTGGGTATGCTAACTCTTGAGCCATTGGTCAAGCAGTGGCGTTCTGGAGATGAGTATTTCACTGAATTTCACTGAATTTCTAGAGTTGGAAGGGACCTCTAGAGACCATCTAGTCCAACTCCCCTGCTGAAGCAGGATTGCTTAGAGCATGTTACTCAGGACTGCATCCAGGCGGGTCTTGAAAATCTCCAAAGAAGGGGACTCCACAACCTCCCTGGGCAGCCTGTTCCAGGGCTCTGTCACCCTCACCGTGAAAAAGTTTTTTCTCATATTTGAGTGGAACCTCCTATGTTCCAACTTGTGCCCATTACCCCTCGTCCTCTCTCTGGCAACCACTGAAAAGAGTCTGGCTCCCTCCTCCTTCAACCCACCCTTTAGATACTTATAAGCAATGATAAGGGAGAGTAGGAGAAGTTAAATCAAACTTATATCAAAGTTATAGTTAAATAAGGATTATAAGCTGTGAACCATCTATCTAGTTTTTGAATCATGTAGTATTTCAAATTTATTTGCTTATTTTCTCTAAACCTGTAGTTTCAAATCCATACTGTTGTTTTCATTTTCAACATATTCATAGTTTATTTTTATAGGTTGTCTTAGTGATTAGCATGTTTTAAATTTATCACAGGAGTGAATTTTATTTTTTCCAAATCGTGGCAGTGTACCTGCTTGCGTGCTTGTTGTACCAGCAGGGTCCTCACTCTTTAGTTTTCTGTCTTTCAAATATTTAGAGGCTTGTTCGGATTGTAGACAAGTTATCAAGAAAGTAGTACGATAATAGTTTACTACTTCTGAAACTTTTAGATTGTAATTTCTAGTGTTTTTCTGTTGGATACAGAGACCTAATTTAACACCAGAGTGAGTGATATTAGGGCAGAGTTTAGCCTAATTCTTTGTTTTGTGTTGAGTGTTCATGAGGGGAAGTAGTTTAAAATCCTGGCCTTTGCTTCTGGTGTCTCCTTGTTCTTTGATGCATGGAGAGTCTTGGATAAAAGCTTTTGTTGAAGTGTTGCACTGAAAATTATATAATTGCTTGTCAGCTTGTTCACTTCATTACTCTTGTGGAGGGGAAATTCGTCTGTATTCCAGCAAGTGGAAGAGAGGCCTTTGCAAAGGATATGTACCATGCTTTATTAAATACAGTCTGTAGATGCTCATTTTTCTCTCCCCCTCTCTATTTCAGACTCCGGGTAGAGGTGGGTCTCAGAGCTCGGATTCGGATTCATCTGCCACACCAGGAAATGCCGTGGACGTGAATAACGAAGGTTCCTCCGAGGTACTGTACACCATACACAGGACTGGAGTCTTAAACTTTGGGGGCTGTTTCTCTGAGCTATGAAGCTGTAACAAGTAGCTTTTGCTGCCCTAAGTAACAGCTGTACTAAATAAATACTCAGAAGTATCATCTTCGAATTGGTTGTTATTTAAATAAAGAAAGGAAGGCTAGGCCATATTTATATGTAACAGTTAGGCTTATCTATCTAAATGGTCACAAGCAGTCCTTCCTGTAATCCTAGCAATGAATTATTAAAATTAAAAGCGATGAGACATAAGCTTAAGGCTCCTCATTAATAAATCTTTAATAATATTAGAGTTCCGAAAAATGAGGCTTAACATTTTATCACACTTGTATGCCCTTATCACCTTGCTTCTGCTGAGCTGTAATGTGTGCTGCGAACCTCCTCCTCCTTGTGAAATATCGAACGTGTTGGTTTTTATTTGGTGCTGGTGTATAAATCTACCACTTGTAAATCCTATCCATTTTTCATGTACTGTATGCCATACTTAACCAGCAGAATAAGTTGTTGTTCTTGCTTCAATCCCATATTACAATGTCTTTGGATTTACAGTGTTGTCAAATATTAACTCTGAAAAATGCAAACTGACTCCGCTGGCTGTTGAAGCTAGTTTGTGCTAATGTCGCCTGATTACCTAGCTTGAAAATGTTTCAAGCTTAGTATACAAATGCAGTGCAAGGTTAATTACTCCTATTACAGCATTAAAGGGAGCAAAGTGCCCTTTCTTAACACTGAATAAAGTGCATGATGATTCAAATACTCCTATGTCTGTTATGATAAGAGATAAGAGAAACTTTCACAGTGCTGTTTGAAATCCTCATTGCCTTCCCTCTGTGCATCTGCTTATTTCTTATTTCATGAACCCTTATTACAGTCAGTATAATCAGGCATTCCTTAATATTTTGCTGCACGTTATACATGTCACACGTTTGTGAGTCCAAACCTATTTTGTACGCATATTTACACTGTCCCTGAAGCAAATACATATTCTTAAACTACAGACTAAAATCTCATTACTTTTGTAGTTAATTAAGGCTTAAAAATGTGCAATGAGATAATTGCTTCTTTCCAAAGTTTGGCTAAAATTGCACAATTCTGTTAACCGGAGTGCAATATCACTGACTGTACAGCTGGTGGGTGTCACAGGGTACCTCAGTACTAATGTAGTAGTATTTTCTTGACATAAGACAAGCTTTCAAAGTGGTGGGGTGCAGGCACTATTGCACCATTGGCTTTTCTTGCTACTGAGTCGAAACTGGGTCTGACTGAAGGCTGTTGTGTCACTTTTGGTTGATACTGAAATGTAACTTTTAGTTGTCAATAATTCCACCATCTGTTGCATTACTTACAAATCAGGTGTTCTCCTTGGCATATAATTTCAAAATCTGTCTAAAACTGAGCTCCGGAGCTGGTGATGGGCTCTTACTCTCCTGAGACTCACGCATTCCAGTGCGCAGCTTGAACCTTTCTTGTTGGTCTTTCTTCCTTTTCCTGCGCAGCTGGCCTGAGGTGTTGTCTCTCTGAGAACTTCTCTCCAGGAACACCATAGCCAGGCTTTGCAGAATGCTTGCCGTCCGTTTTAGTGTTACGCTCCCACCCTGTTCTCCAGTATTACGTAAAGTCAGAAATCCAATTGACTTGTTTTCACTTCAGTTTCTTGGCGAGATTTTCTGGTTTGTATTGCTGCAAGATTCAAATGGAAAATAATTATTAAATCGGTGCAGATTCTCGTGTTTCCTACCTTCTCAAGTCTATTTGAAATCAATCCTGATTTTTGAGTATTGTAGTATGAAACAGAAGGCGTGGAGAAGTCTGAATTCAAACTGTTCCTTGCTCAAGGAGAGGTGAGAATCTGTTTTAGTCCCATCTGTGGCCACGTCAGCTCTTCAGATCACACGTAGACCTGTAATCAAGTCTAGATACATCTTTTATTCACTGTGCGGTCTGCCCAAGGAGGAAATGTTTGAGCCTGTCCTTTTGAGCTTAGGTCCCAGTGCAACCTCATCTGCAGTATGGGGTTGCTAAATAGTCTGTGCTTGCCGTGAGTCCACCAGCATGTTTACACTTTCATTAGTGTAATGTGGCTGTGTTAGCTAGGCATGCTTGCCACAGACATCCTTTTTGGAAGGGGCTTTAGCCTTCCAGTGTGTGCACGCAGGGCTGTGTTCAGTCTCTTCAGCCTGCAGCACTCTGCCAGGGCTGCGTGGGCATCCTCCAGCCAGCAGTGTGGACGGAGGCTCACGGCACTTCGCTCTCCACCCTGCTGTTTCTAGGTGTTTAAGCATGTAGTGTGTGTCTAGAAGATGTAAAGCTGTTGTTCTTCAGAAACTGATTTCACTTTTGGCTTTGGTGAATCTCTGGTGAGCATGCTGATTTCTTTTTTTTTTAAATTCTACTGAGGAAGGCACCTATTTTTCCCTAAGAGAGCATGCCAGCCAGGCGTGCAGCTACGCTGGCTCGTATGCTTCTCCTGTTGCCACACACTTGCTTATCAATTTACAGGAGTATTTCTGCAATCTCACTGCACCACCCTTGCCTCTGTCTGTGAAGTGTCTGAACGCCCTTATGGGAAGCTACGCGATGGATCTGACGTGATTCCTTATAATGGTCCACTCACAGTCTGTTAAGCAGCTTATTCCTCTCTCACGTGAAGGGAGTACCAAGAGTCTCTGGAAAACACATAGTAGTATGCAGCATGGTGCTGGCTTTTAAAGTGTGTTTTGGATTTGTTTATTGTCATGTTCTTAATAACTGTTCCTTCTTGCTTTCTTCATGGTATTGATATGTGGTTTGCAAAACCGATCTTTCCAAAAGGAAAGCGGACTTTGCGTTTGGTGATTGTAGAGAACTGTAAGCATAAGAATTTGAACATCATTTGAGTCCAATTCTTTTTTTCTTTTTTTTTGTCTTTATTATTTTCTTAAAAACAAATATACATTTCACAGGGCTTCATCTGTCCACTATGTATGAAAGTGTGTGTAACTCCCACTGATCTGTCTGAACATTACCAGAATGAGCACACTGGGACAGAAAGAAGACAGGAGCTTCGTGACCTCCCAGCTGTTACTGTGGGTCTTGTTTATTTTGTTTCAATAGCTTTGGTAATGGGCTGCTTTAAATGAACATACGTCTTTTCTCATGGCTTGGGTGTCAGCTTTTTAAATTGTTTCTTTTGATTCCTTGCTGAAACACAATTTGATCTCTTATGCATGATTCCAAAGTATACGTTCAGCAGAAGAATTAATCTATGTCTAGCTTTTTGGTCTGCAGTTGTCTCTCGCATGAAATATTTGTGGTATTGGGAGACTTGCAGTCACTGATGTATTCTTTTTGAATGGCTCTTGCTTGATTTTCTTCTAAATAAGACTGTTACATTATTTGATTTACTTCAGGCTCAGTGTAGTGATAAATACAGTATTGGATATGATACATCCTTTGTGAAAAGAAACATTTTGAGCTCTTATTGGCTAACTGTTTTTAAAGCAGATTTCTAGTGGGAGATAGGTACATTGGGTAGAAGATGGAACAGAGGACAGGAATGTAAAAAAATTTAGAAGCTTCTTTTCTTGAACATGTTTAAGAGCCTTAGGTATTGCAGCAACATTATAAAAGTAATTATAAAAACAACTTTTTAGTATAGAATTTTATTGGGTTTTTTTTATGCCCCCAACAAAATGCAAAGGCTCTTTCAGTTAATAGACATTATAAATAGTAGTGCATTTCTAAATTCTTCCAGTTGTGGGAGAACTAAAACAAAGTGTGCTGTTTTACTCTCCTCATTTGCAAGAATTTAGATTCTGTAAGGTAACAGCCTCCAGCTGCACAAGGCTATCTGTACTTTTTTCTGCTGTGAACCTTCAGAGAGTAGATATTTTGCATTCTTTCTGCTGAAGTTAGTTTTGTTGCGTTTTGGAATCAAAATGTTTATTGTAGGTTGTGTGAGCAATGTGATTTTATTGTGTTTGTTGCTGCATGCATTTGCTAAGTAGTGCTTTTTCCCTTCTCTACAGTCAATGTGTATTTACACTTTATTTTGGAAGGGAAAACTTCAGATTGTGGGATGTTATTCCCAAAAGATGATGAAAGCCATCAATACACTGATTATCCCGGAGTTACTTGAGATCTCTTTTAAAGGGTGAAGTGTCACGAGTTGAAGTGAGCAGGGTCTGTGGTAAAACTGGCCCATGCTGCTCCCCTGGCGTGCTGGGGGACCTCCTGAGAGCCAGGACAACTGGAGACTGGTTCGTGATTGACTCCTTGCTGCCTCCTGTTGAAGCAGGGACGGTCTGTAGAGCTCTGTTAGCGGTCAAGTCAGCTGTTAATGTTCTTCCTTCTCTGGTCACAATGCGAGTGCCTTATTTGAATAAGCTGTGACTTACCAGTGAGAGATTGTGGCATTCCTGATGTGATGATATCAGTAGATCGTAGGATGTGAGCCATCAGAGGGGGTCTGGTTGCCTAAAGAAGTTACTCTTTTATTTAGCTGGCTTGTGTTTAACGTTGTTTCATAGAGGTGACTGCAGGTTCTTGCCCACTTTGGGTTTTTTGTTTTTCCACTATCAGTTACTTGTCAGTAAAACTTGTGTATTGAATGTAACACATTAAATGCAAATCCAGTTGCTTCTAGCTGCTGCTGTTTCATGTTGCTAAAGCTATGTTTCTTGGTATGCTGATTCAGTAAATATCTGGAAGAGGTAAGAAACAAAGAATGCTAATATATATAGGTTGATTTTTTTCCAGTTTGATCTTTTATTATATCAGTGTGCATAGAAGCATTGAAAAAGTGGGGAAGTCTGTTAATCATTATCATCAATACTAATATGTAAAGTTTAAAATGCTTAAATGCTGAAAAGCTGATGGTTTGCATTTGCTGATGGAAAGCGATAGTTTGCATTTGCAACAAGCACATTGTGATCCTGAAGCAGCAACACAACCAGGTTGTCACCCTTCGTTCCATCTTGTAGTGCCTAAGTCAGCATTATAAGAAGCCTGTAATCTGTTATCAATGTCATCTTATGTCACAGACACAAAACATCATTGAGTTTGGCTCTCTTAGATTGGTTTTTGGCTTTTTATTGCTTGTGGATACTACTGTGAGAAGTTCAAATACATTTTGTTGGAAACAATGCTGAAGAAGCTCATGAGTTCAGGTTTTTTTGCCAGTGCATTGTCCTCAAACGTAGTGATAGGACACATTGCAAGGGCAGTGTTTGGTCACACTTTGTAAGATCTGAAAAATTGTCACTTGGATCGACAAAAGCATTTTTTTATATAATATAGGCAATTTTGCCTATAGCTTTCTTCACTAACCTGTTTTCCACTAATACACCCTCCCTGCTGATGAAAATTTTAGTAAGTTAGGTCATTTGCCCCTCTGTTCTCCTTGCTTTTCCCTACTTTCTGTCCTCCATGCAATGAGAGTTGGTCTTGTTCTTCAGTCACAGGCATCCACTCCTGCAGTTTCAGAAGTTGTCTGATGTCCTGTTGTGGGAAAAGACCCTCGCCGCTGGCCTACAGCCTTATATATGGTCTTCCTCTCAAACAGCTCTCTATGCAGCCCTCATTTTTCAAACTAGGGGTTGCACTGTAAGGTAACTGATGAAAACGACAGTGAAATACTTTCCCCTGCCCCCCAAGCACTGATGAAGCCTTACTTTAAAGGCAAAGCTGCAGGAACAACCACCAAAATGTTGGCAACTGTCTCTGTCCATATGTAGCCAACTCTACCAAACAAATGCCCTATGGAAGTCACGTGTATCAGCATGATCCCAAACAGGAACCTTGTTCCCCAACTTTGATGTATACTGTGGTGTCACTAACAAAAGCTATGACTCTTCTTCTGTTTTGTTTTCTTTTTCCTAATGGAATGATACATTTCTAAACTGTTTCCAGCGTTTCCTGACTGTTTCTGTTGGACATCTAAACAGTGAGTCAGTTAGAGAGGCTTAGTTTCAGACTTCCCTTTCTGGTTTCTCCTCAGGTATTCGGAAAACCTCCTGCAATGTGTAGAGTGTAGTGGCCATTAATATCTATTGTCTTATCTACAACTAGGCTAAAGCTAAGACAATTTTTAAACAGTTCTTTTGGGTAATCCTCACAACTTTTGCCCCTGTTGTTTTCTGAACAGACTTTTCATAGCAGGATTACCTAGAGTGTAAATTGGCATACCAGTTTGGCAAAAATGTGGGGGTTTGTTCTTTCTTTGAAAATACTTCATTCTTTATGGGTCTTTTTTTCACAACTTGATTGCATCTTCTGTTTTTCTGGATGCCCTTGGAATGTTGCGGACTGCTTTTGCACAGAACATCATTTCAGTGTTTTAATGCTGACATTTCATACTCCTTGGCTGCTCTTTCAGTTGCTTCTCAAATCAGGTTGCAGCGGCTGTTCTCAGCTCAGCAGTACTTACCTGCTTTGCACAGGAAGAAAAATTACTGGTTGAGCTACATTGCATTAATTTGCTGCAACATCTAAACAATGCTAAGAGAATGAAGAAGTAGAGATACTGGTTTGATTTGACTTGGCCATGTGATGTGACTTTTCTTTAAGAAATGGAGAAACGGGATTACAATTTCTAATTCATGACAAAATTGTAGTCTTGTAGGTTGTGACAGAATTGTAGTCTTACTCATCAATAGTAATAAAAACAGAAGAGAACCGAACTAGAAATTATGTTGGTTCTATTCTTCTCAAGAAGAATCCAGCTTCTTTTCTGGGAAGACAGAGTCTGCAGTCTGATATAAAATAAAATGTAGCAAGACACCTTTTTTTCTTTTTGTCCAGAAACTTAAATACTTACTTGTAAAATTGAAATGGACAGCAGGTCTTAATTATATAAAACATGGCCTTTTAACGTACTTTTCTAATGATTAAATAGATATGTTATCTGAGGAATACTATTTATGTCAACACAGAGGAAGGAGTTTTTATAGTGGAAGGTATGGAAAAATTGTCAACTGTATTTTCCTTCTAACAATGTATAAAGTGATCTAATTTATTTATTCTTTAACTTGCTGAAAATATCTTACGACTTTTTTTAATAGTAGGTTAGACTTCTGAAATAAATTATGAAATGTGATCTTACCCTTGCTGTCTAGTCAGACTGTTTAATCTGCCCCTGAAAACTTCTTGAGGATTCAGTTAATTGATTCGATATATATTTGGGAAATAAAAACCTGTAAACTACTTGATACGTCTTTCAGCTTTGAAACGGTATATACTTAGGGCCCTCTGGCCCTAAGTATATACAGTTCCTAACCTTCTGTCCTGTAAAATGTTTCAGCCTTTAAATCACTGTGTAACTGGAGAATATCTGAGTTTTAGCTTAGACTTAGACATCTTCACCAGCATTTAAATAGTATCTTTTATCAGGAAAGGTTGTGGAGTTGTGGAGGTTCACCTGCAGTGGAAAAACGTGAACAGTGAATTTAGGATTTTTCCAAATATTCATGACACACAAAAACTAAAATCGACTCTAGAAGAGTGTTTATGCCTCTGAGCATGTGAACATGCCATGCAGCTCTTGAACTTAATTTCAGTTTTTAAACATGCTGGACTTTATTCACAACATTATCGTACTAATACAGTTGTGAAAGAGTTGTTAATGTAATCTGGATTCTGAGACATGGGCAAACATGGGTCATGGTTGGAAGGTGTTAGAGCTTTGGGCTTGAATCACAGCGATAGCTTTTTGTTCTTGTGGCTCACTGGAAACACACTGTAGGCTTGAGTACTGGCCCAGTACTTCTGGAAGGTCAAAGATGAAGCCCAGAAACTCAAATTTATTTAAACTTAAAGTCTGGTCATGTCAACGTCAAGCATGTTAAAGCGCATACTGGGTTGGGCTTAGCTGTCCTATAGCATGTGTATAGTAGACTAGTAACTCATCTTTTCCATGTGATAAAAGTATCAATTATACTGAAATTCTGTGGGTTTTGGCTTTTTGGTTTGGTGGGGTTTTGGGTGGGTTTTTTTTTTTTCTTTTTTTGTTCACCACAGTACTTAAATATTTTCCAAGAAGAGTGTTTGTGGAATAAAATTGATTTCTCAGTGGAAAACAGCAAAGTTCCTTGGTTCTTTAAGCTTGACTCATGACATAATTGCTGGAATAAAAATTCAACATGTTGCAGAAGCTCTGCTTGTATTAGCAAATAGAGCTCTGTGTGCACTATTCATTCGATATGGCTCTCTACCACATACAGCTGTTAGATCAGTAGACATCATAGGAGCCCAAATGGGGCCACTTGTTCAGGTCTATGCAGTATTAAAGCGAGGTTGGAAAATAGACTAGGCAGTCATCAGATATTTCAAGAAAATGCTAAGGAAGCTGGGTAGCTATGGCTGTGACTTTCAAACTTAGATAGTGTACCTTTTTTCTTGGACTCCAACTAGATGAGCAAATCTGAATTCCATCCTGTAAAAACTGTTTTGCCCATGGGACTGTCCTTCAAGAAGTGTAATTTTTCTGCCAGATAACTCCAGTTTTAATTTGTGAAAAAGGAGCTTTGAATGAAGTAAGCTGTGCTTTCACCCATTAATTACTTAAGACAAGATTTCATATTAGCTCCACAAAGACCATTTCATTAAAGCTCTGGGGAAAAAAAGAGCAGTTGGCAGATGAAGACAGATTTAATGCATGTATATGTAGGTGTCTCAGGCTCCAGTTATTGATAATGGAGCCCAGGGAGCTGTTATGCTGACCCTACATATGGGATACACATTTGTTAGGTCAGCCAACTAGTTTCTTTCTTCATTAACTGTGTTGAACTGCTCTCCATTGGGGACTAGACACCTACATGTAAATGTTTGGCTATTTTTTAAACCTCAAGTGGGAGCCTTAGCCCATTGAGGGAATGTATTTGAAAGTCTTCAATTTTCATTGCTAGTGAGCAAGGAAAATACTGCTTTTCAAACTTGCACTACGCAGCTTCATTACAGAATCACAGAATCAC